>PVKA01012372.1:17340-58108 GCA_004027165.1 Ctenomys sociabilis
AGGAAATATAAAGTACATGTGTTGGTATATAAGTTTGGATCTACCTAGGTCTTAACCATCCAGCAGAAAAGCATAAATGTATAAAAATGAAGTATACATCGTGAGCCCATAATATTAAGCTGAGCTGTAAATGGATATGGTCGACAATTTCTTTGAATAACTCCCTATGGTTGCAGAATGCTGGACTGTGTTAAAATAGCAATGAAACAGAGTAGTTGACCACCCAGTGAGTGAGGAGTGACCTCACCAATGGAGAGTGAGGAAATTGTTAGGGTGCATGGCTTGAGGTGCCAGAGGACAAGATGCAGACACGATGTCTCATATAAACAACGTTAGTACAAACCTTTCTTCTCATTGAACTAAGAGACGAAAGTAGCTACTTGCAATCTTTGGACTGTCATCAAGTATGAAAAGGTCCTTAAAGACTTCTCTAAATATGGCTTCTCTAACAGCAAGGGAACACCAATCTCTGCCAAACAAAACACAAAAAAGGGGATATAAATAAAAGACCATTTTTTTGTGAAAAAAATATGTATATATAAGGTAATTAGGATAGATATGCAATGATATATATTAAGCTGATTACAGTGGTATCTGAGACAGTCATGATGTTATGGTTTGTGTCTAGTTGTCTCCCAAAGCCTCATGCAGTTATGGGGTGGACTTCTAGAGCTTATGATTAATTTGTGGTCCAGTGCCAGGATTATGGGTGTGAATGCTGCTGGTATTATGGATATGTGTGCTACTGGATTATGGCATGAGTGCTATATCCAGCTGGGATGGAGAGCATGAATGCATCATAAGGAAGACAGACTTGCTCTCTGTGACCCTTGTTTCTGCTATTCCTCCCTTTTTCTCTTGCTGTTTTGCTGTTTTCCACCACTATGAACTGCTGCCCTCTGCCATGTGCCAGTCTGCCTTGGAGCCAGCCAAGTATGGAATGAGCTGTCTAAAAACTGAGGAGTAAATAAATCTTTCCTTCCTTAACTTTGGGTGTGGGGTATTTTGTCCCACCAATGAGAGAAACCTAACTGAGACACATGGTGCTAAAATCTTACCAAGGCCCTGGTTTATTTCATCCTCATGGTCATGCAACCTATCAACTTCCTCACTCTCCACTGGCGAGGCCACTCCTCACCCTCACAGGATGGTCAGGATCTTGTTTAACATATATACCTAGAGTTTCTTAGGTGTGAGAATCAGCATTGTGCCTCACTGGTTTAGTCCTTCTTAAGGTTTCTCAGGGCTCTGAGTCACATTTAGGTTGTACAGGGATGAAGACCTACAGGCTCACTTCCCTATCATTGGCTGTTCTCAGTTCCTCCCCATGGGGACCTTGACATGCAGGCCCAGTTTCTGTTCTCCAAAGCAAAGGGATTTAGACAGCAAGAATGAAGCTGCAGTGTATTGGAACTAATCCCAACCCATGCTTTATTGTCACGATTCACAAACCAATCTCAGAATGGTGTGAGAGCGAATTTGGCATTGGTGTGAAGACCAGGAAGTTTTTCCCTGTAGAGCAGATTCAACCCAAGGCCTTTGCAGGGAACTAGATCACCAGTACCACCCTTTTCTCCATTTGGAAATGGCTTCTTTAAATAACTAGGTGCAAAGCTGAGTGAAACATGTGATCAGGATGAAATAAACCAGGGCCTTCACTCCCTGCTGTTTGCAACTGGAAATGCCCTAGGTGTTCCCTGTTCCAAGGGGAAATGTGTTGCTGTGTATTGACACAGCAGAATGAAATATGGAAATGTGGATGTAGAGCACATGACATGCAGACATGAAGGTATATCACCTGCACCACTGCACTGAAGGAGGAGATGGGAGAGAGCTCCTGTTCACTGACCCAGCCAGGACCATGAAGGCAGGACAATGAAGCTGTTCTGGTGAAGTTGTGGGGCTTTGGCAGAAGTTATTGGGAGGATCCGAGATCCTAGGGCTGCTGGAGATGTTTTCTTTCTGGGCTATGGTTCTAATCATTGATTCAGGGTGAGGAATGTGCAAGCCTGTGAACTGTATGCATATGACATGTATATGTTGTGTGAATTGTACTTAAACCAGATGATGCACGAATCCCAGCACACAAGAAGCCAACAGCCCCAGAGGCCCTTACTGTCCGAAGTGAGCTCATGGTGACCATGTGGTGTCTTTCTCCTGCACAGAGACTGTACAGGGGTGTGTGCACTGTCCTGACCTCAGGGGAGAGTCCAGACCTCAGCATCCACCACCACAGCAACATAGATGACCAAGGCCATTCTATATGCCATGTTTACCACAGTGTCTCTTTGTCCCTCAAGATGAGCTGCGAGCAAGCCCTCACACCCTGGCCTGGTGCTCCTTCCCTGATGAGAGTTGTTCCTTTGCTCTGGTGCATTCCTTTAAATCCCCACTATTGAGGTCAGTCTTTGAAATAGCTCCCTGTCCTTGTGGCTCAGGGCCAAAATTTATGAATAAGAAGCAGAGTTCCTCTGGTTGGGGCAGCAGGACCTGGCAGGATACGTTAGGCAGGAGCCACCCTGCCAGGCTGTCTTGATCTGGCAAGGTTGGGGCTTAGCTTCCCCACGCTTTCAACAGTGGCCAGAGCAGAGAGATGCTTCTGGTCTACACCAGAGTCAGCCCCAGGGGCTCCACAGGACCCAATACCTGGACCTGGCCTTGTGACTTAGCTTTCACTGGAGACTTGGTGTGGGCCTGGTGCACATCTGCCTGCCCTAGGTGCCTCTGCTAGAGCAGGGAGTTGGATCCAGAGTACTCCTCAGCCAGGACTGAGGACCCTGGTGACACCACTAATCCACTCCTGGGCCACCCCTGGAGTATTAATGCTGTAGGTATGAGGTATTAATGCTGTAGGTATGAGGAGGCTTCCCCTGCACCTGAAGGAAGGATTAGAGCCCTGTCTGGAAGCAGATGCTGCACTGAGGGGTGAAGGATTCCCTCAGGGGAGGAAAAGGTCTGAGAGTCCTATGTTATGAAGGCCATGCACGGTGGTTGGATGTCAGGGGCTCAGAAACAGAATTAGAATATGCTGTGTGTGATTCCCACTTCTGGTCCAGGAATCCCGAGGTACTGCTGTGCAGACGCCTGTGTTGGTGGCAGCAGGGGAGCTGTGTGGGGAACAGGACGATTGCAGCTGCCCTACATAGTACCAGAGGCTTTATATCCAGCGCGGTGGGATGGGCTCAGTCTCTGGCGCAGCTCGGAGCTCTGGATGGTTTATGTGGCACTGGTAATACCCTTCTACTGAGGGACCAGGTGGGTGGCTGCTTCCTTCTGGTGGCCAGGGGCATTGGAAGAGTGCATGCAGGGTGAAGCTGTGGGTTCCTGCCTTTGCCTTCAGTGGTGGGCGGGGTCTGAGGTCCCAGCTGTCAGTTCCCGCCCTTCCTTCTTCAATGGTGGGCCGGGCAGGCACACGCTGTCCAGAGAGAGAGGTTCGAGCGCGCGGGTGAAAGCACCTCACAGACCTGCGCGGGTTGGATGGGAGAGTCGGGGCGCCAGAGGCACAGCAGCCCAGCTTAAGGCCAGCAGCCTGTGCAGGCCTTCCTGAACCGCAGGCATGGAGCCTGGCAGCGCCAAGCCTGTCTCTTGTAAGAGGCCTGCGTTTCCACGCCAGCGCGGCTCCTGCCCCGTCCAGCGAACCGGGTGCCTCCAGTCCACCCTCTGGGACGCCCTGTCCAGCACTGCGCGTCCCGGCTGTCCCCTCCTTTTCCCATTCCTTCCCACTGTGTGACTCATTACTGAGATACGGTGGTTTGCAACTTTCTGCCGCAATTCCGCCTTTGGCCGGAGGAGGGAGCAGTTGCGCTCCTCATACTTCCTCTGTCAGAGGACCCATTCAGCAGCAGTTTGACTTTTTCAAGCAGCAGTTTATCCAGCGCTTCCTCCTGAAGGGATTTGTGTTGAGTCTACGGTCTGGATGCCGCAGCAGAATCTTCCAATGAATGTGTTAGGCCTTTTCAATAAAAATAAGTTGGGATGAGTGTGTTCGGAGTTGTTTCTGCACCTTCCAATCTGTTGCATTGATCCTCGGGTCTGTTTTTGAAAGAACCATGCTGCTTTTGATCATAGTAGCACTTTAGTACAATTTCAAGTTAAGAATTTTGGGCTCTCTTATGTAGAGCATCATATCATCGGGAAATAATAATTTAAATATCTTCATTCTTTCTATTTCTTTTTTTGTATCTAATTGCTATGGTTAATGTTTCCAGAACTATACTGAACGGAAGTGGTGACAGTGAATGTTCTTGTCTTGTCCCTGATTTCCTTCCCGCTGTGTGACTCATTACTGAGATATCACGGTTTGCAACTTTCTGCCGCAATTCCGCCTTTGGCCAGAGGAGGGAGCAATTGAGTTCCACATACTTCCGCTGTCAGCGCACCTATTCGCAGCAGTTTATCCAGCGCTTTTTATGTCTTGACTTAAAGACATAAAAGTGTGAAAACTCAGTTTTTGAGCATTTAATATTCCTAGATGTTGATTTTTTGCACATGGCTTTTGTCAAATTGCGATCAAGACCATTCATCTCAATGTTCATGTGGATTTTGATCACAAATGGACGTTAGACTTTGTCCAGTGCTTTTTACTGCATCTATTAAAATGTGCATGTGATTTCTTTTCCTTTCACTCTACTGCTCTGGTGTAGTCCTGCATATATTGAACCATTCTTATGTCTTTGGGATGAACCCTACTGGTCATGGTGTGTAATACTCTCGATGTTATGCTGCATTCTGTTCACCAGTATCTTACTGAGTATTTTTGTATCCATGATCATTAAGGACAGTGTTCTATAGCCTTCTTTTTTGGTTGCTACTTCTCTGGTGTTGATACCAGGGAGATATGTGCTTCCAAGATTGACTTTGGGAGTATTGTTTCTCTTTCAATTTTAATAGAGAGTTTGAGGCTTAGTGGCATTAGATCTCTAAATCTTATAAAATTCAGCAGTGAATCTACAAGGACATGGGCTTTTATTTTTGGTAAGATTTTCATTTAATTTTACATTTTTTGTTTTAGTCACTGACATTGAGCTATTTAGAACTTTTATGTCTTGACTCATATTTGTTAATTTGTATGTCTCTAGAAATTTATCTGTTTCATCTGTGTTTTCTATCATATGAGAGTAAAGGTGCTTGGAGTGTGTTAAGAATTTCGATGCCTCCTGCCACATGTTTGTTGCCCAGAAATATCTTTGCTATTCTAGGTGTCTTCTGTTTGCAGATCAATTTTAAGCATGTTGTTCTGTGAGATATTCTAATGGTGTTTTGACTGACAACACAGCATATCTGTATAGCAATTTCTGAAGGATTGCCATTTTCCAATTTTAATTCTTTCTACTCGATAACAAAGGGTATCTTTTCATTTTCTGATATCGTTCTCGATCTGCTTATTTAGAGCAGATTTCTTTTTTTTGGAACCGGGGATTGAACTCAGGCCCTTGCGCTTGCCAGGCAAACGATTATTCTACTGAGCTACCTCTCTGGCCCCTAATGTGGGTTTTAATGTAAAGATCTTTTACTTCAGTAAAGAGTTTGAGGAATGACATTAGATCTCTAAACCTTATAAAATTCAGCAGTGAATCTACAAGGACATAGGCTTTAAATTTTGGTGAATGTTTAATTTTACATTTTTTGTTTCATTCATTGATATTAGTTATTTAGAATTTTTATGTCTTGACTTAAATTTGTTAATTTGTATGTCTCTAGAAATTTATCTATTTCATCTGTTTTTTTCCATCATATAAAAGGTTCTTAGAGTGTGTGTCTCTGTGCGTGTGTGCGTATGTGTGTGTTTCTGCAAATGTGCAGATATGTGCACCCTTGCCTTCCTTTTCCCCTTTTCCTCCAAGCAAATATACAGAAGGAAAAAGAAACATATTCTTTTTCCTTAATTTTTTTCTGTATCTTTTCTTCTAATTTCCCCATATTTAATTCTTCCTTCATTTATGTTTTCTTTACTCTTCCCTCTTTTTTTCTCCCTGATTTACTTTATTATTTGAACAAGAGAACAGATTGCCTCTTAGCATTTAGCCCCAAAGAGGTCACACCTGAAAGGGTGAAGAAGAGCATAAGATCTTGCATCTGCTGGGGCTTGAAACAAATGGGAGCTGTTTTCCAAATATCTTCATTTCAGCTAGTGAAGACTTACTGTAGCCATATACTACAAGGTGCAAAGCAATGGGCTCTTCCTGAGCTTTCTGTTTAGACTCCATGATTGTTCTATTTTTCCTGGGAAATGTTGTTGTTTTTGTTTGTTTTGTTATGTTTTGCTTTATGTTGAGACATGGTATTTGCCTCCATCATGATTGTTATTAAGTTTGTATACTGTTGGCATATCAGGCACTTGCTGAGTAAAAGTTTTATGTAACAAGTTCATGTTCCTATGGTTCTGATGGAAGGCAGACCTCCAAACTGAGTTAGCACTATACTACACACTCAGAATCTCAAAATCTTCTTCCAGGTCTAAGTCCTCCAGTTGTCCAGTGGAGTCAATGAATTCTGCCTCAGTGGTTGTCACCTCTGGCTTGGTTGGAGGTACAAAGGGAGGCCAGTGTGGTGGATGTTTCTGAACTAATTCAAACATCCTTAAATTCTCCTTCACAATTTCTTTCTGAACAAGGCTACACCAGTTATCAAAGTCTTTCTCTTCTTTGCAGAAAAATCCCAGTGCTGCAGAAGGATCCAAGTTCAGTATATTCATCTGCTGCAGGGACTGCAGGCCATGGAAAGTCTGGTCATCAACCATTCTATTCTCTTCAGTGTCCACAAAGGTCTGGGTTGTGTGAGGATCCAAGAAGATAAGCTCATCACCTAAGAATCCTATGAAATAATACACGTTATTTGGCTTTCCTCCTAATGCCCCTAAAGACTGTGGCATCTTAAAACACTCTTTGAATGCATCAACGTACATGGGATTGATCTGGTTTATGCCTAGGCGAAGGGGCACAATGAGCAGCAGGGGTTTCCAGGCTGGGCAGAAGGCAGAGGTGCCTTTACTCTGGTTAGAAGTGATGAAAAAATCATGGGGGCTGTCACCAGCTGTGTCAGCACTAAAGGGAAGGATTCAGCACACTTTTTTCATATCTTCAATGACCACTGTGTTATCCATTGAAACATAAACAGCCAAGGAATTCCATTCATCAAATAAAGCAAGTTTTTTTAACACCTGTGCAACTGTATTTGGTCCAAACCATTCACCAATTGATTTTCCTTCTCCTACACCCATTTGTGCCATTTGATGGATAGAATAACAACAGTCTTTTCTATCTAAGAAGCACTGTAGGATACATTGGTATTCTTTGGTTTGTTCTTTTTGTTTCTCTCAGTTCCAGTCGCTTCCCAAATGTCTACAGATCAGAGCTTGAGCTAGCATCATCTGTCCACAGCGCAGCATAGATCCCCAGCCAGCATCTGACGAAGGGCTGATTCCCCCAATTGGTGAAATTTACTTCTGTATGTAAACCATAGACGAGCACTTATATCAGACAACAGCTTAGATTTTTCTGTTTTAAGGAGATGCTGCTTCCCCAGAATCCATACCAGCTCATCTGTGTCTGGAAATTCTTCTAGGTAGTGAGCAAAAATAGTAATCTGGTTTTCATACTTGGATAAAACTCCTTTTGCAATTGTTTCTCCTTTTTGCCTTCTTGACTTCTTATACATTGCTTTCTTTTTTCCTTCTTCAATTTTACACACATGTATCTGGTAATACAACTCTTTCTCAGGTCAGGTTGAGCCAGTGTGAAGGTCATTGCAGTCTCTAGTATTGATTTTTCTCTTAGAATACAGACTCTCCAAATGCAGTGTTCTTGCCCATAGTCAAAGCTGTAATCCTAGCTCTTGGGAGGCTATAAACAGGTGGTTCACTAGAGTCCAACCCTGAACACCCAGTAGACTCTCCCCTGACTCCATTCTCCAGCTGTCATTGTGGGCCAACTTACTCTTCCCCTCATTTTTTTTTTTTTTTCGTATTTTAGGGAAAGGTCTACAGGGTGTTCAGGGTCTCACCACTAGAACGGACTCATAGTAATCCAGCTGTTTACAGCCTGCCAAGCACTGGGATTCCAGGTCCACCCAGTCTCCATTGCTCTCTCAGCATGCCCCAGGGTCAGGGACTGCCCCTGTGCCTGCTTGCATGTGCTTTAATCCACTGAGCTATGTGGCCTGCCCCTTACTCTACCCTCTTTAAGTGGTTTCACTTTATCTTTTTTTTCTCAGTTATATTTAGCATATTTTTTTTCCATCTCTCGCTTTCATACCAGTTTTTCTTGTTAGCCATACCTAACATATAACATTCGTCTACCATCGTTAGGATCCCTCGTCTCCCTCCCATTTCCTCCAGCCCATACCATATATTTGGAAACTTTAATTTTCTTTCTTTTTTCCCCTTCTCTTGCACTCCTCTCCCCAAGCCCCTGTATCTTTAATAATATCATAAATTAGAAGTGTCAGGGAGATGGCTCAGTGGAATAAGCACTTCCCTGGCAAGCACAAGGGCCTGAGCTCAATCCCCAGTTCTGTCAAAAAAAATAATAAATAAATAATTTAGGAAGAAGGAAAGGATGCCTACTACCACCACTTTTATTCTGTAGAGCACATGAAATGTTAGCTAGGATAATCAGGCAAGAGAAAGAAATAAAATGGGATCTATATAAGAAAGGAGATGTCAAATTATCATATTTTACAGATTACTTGATACTCTACACAGAAACCCAAAATAACTCGCAGAATTAATAACAAACCTTAGCAAAGTAGCAGAATACAAAATCAACACAGGTACATCATTAGAATTTCTGTATGTCAACAATGAATTCTAGAGGAAAACTAGGAAAATACCACTCAGAATAGCTTCAAGAAAATTGAAATACCTGGAATTACGCTAATCAAAGAAGTGAAAAAACAAAACAAAGCACAAACTGCAGAGCTCTGAAAAAGGAGGCTAGAAAGAGGACCCCTTGCTGCAGAATATTATCAAGATGGCCATTGTCCCCAATGGACAGAGTCAAGGCAATCCCATCATAATTTGAAGAGCACACTTTATGAATCTAGGGAAAACAAACCTAAAATTCACAGGGTGCCAGAAAAGATGCAGAATGGTGCAAGGACAATCCTATAACATTCTTTTTCACATTATATAGGGATTTAAATTTTAAATATCCATGGTCATTGGAAAAATAGCAGTTCCATGTTATGTCTAAGGAGTTTGACATTCAGATAGTGATGGTAAGCTCAACTGCCTGTGTTACAGGGTAATAGTATCAATAAGCTGCTCTTCTGGATGTATAACAACTAAAGATTGTAGATCAAAAAATAGAGAAATAGAGGGGCTACAATGATAGCCAGTATTTTGGCCCTAGCACTTCAAGGTCAGTGAGGACTCAGGACACAAGAGAACCTGTGCTGTGACATCCCATAACTCAGTGGTGTCCCACATTTTCTGATCAAGAAGATTATGGAGCCACAGAAGAAAGTGATCCATGATGTCTAGTGGGCCTAAGGAGAGTCACCTAAAAGAAAAAATTCTCTCAGGCTTTCACAGAAAGCAGATTGGTCAAGCAATGGCCATGACTCATCCAGATGGCTGACCCTGACAAAAGATCTACAAGGTGCTGTACATGGTTCCAGGGTAAATCCTGAGGAGATTTGACTGACCTTGTCAGATAAAATGTTACATTTTTAGTTATATAGGTCTTGCTTTAACTTGTTAACCATCCAGCAGGAAAGTATAACCATGAGGTATAAAATGTAATGTCATAGTAATATGCTGTATTAAAATTCTGAGCTATAAAAGATTCAAATCAACAACTTCTGACAATTACCAGCTCTCCTGATAATCCATTACTATTATGGGCTACTGGACTATATTGGGTTAATTTGCTGAATTCAAGTACATACAATCTTTGGATTGCTTTCAAGTATGAAAGGATCCTTTAAAGACTTCTCCAAATACAACTCCTCTAACAGCAATGGAACATCCATCTCTGACAGAACAAAGCAAAAAAGGGGTTTATAAATAAAGGACTGTGTTGTAATGAAAAAAACATATATACATGTATACAAAACAGTTAGCATAGGTATACGGCTTCTTTCTCTTAGTTCAATGGAAGAAAGATTTGCACTAATGTTGTTTAGGTAAGATATCATGTCTCATCTTGTCCTCTGAATAACTATGAAGACAACAATATACATTAATTAGTATAACTGTCCTAGTAACCTTTTTTGAAACTGTTTCACTGCTATTTTATCTTTTTTCTCATCAAATGAATAAAAAATATACATAAATAAATAAACCAAAAAAGAATAGTACAAGGAGTTGAGGGCAATGAGCTCAAAGCAGAAGTCATGGCAGTACCTGACTTCCACCTGTGCTACAAAGCAGTAGTGGCAAAGCAACATGGTACTGGAACCAAAACAGATACGTGGTTCAGTGCAACAGAACTGAAGGCAGAGAAAGCCTCTCGGACACATCTACCTACTTTATCTTTTTTTAATTTCTTGACTTTTTGAGACAGTGAGACAGGGTCTCACTGTGTAGTTCAGTCTGGCCTTGAGCTTACTTTGTAGCCCAGGCTGGTCTCAGACTCAAAACAATGCTGCTGCCTTAGCTTCCTTAGTGCTGAGATTATAATCATACACTGCCAAGGGTCCTTTCAACTATCTTATCTTTGACAATAGGGCTAAAAGCACATGCTACAAGAAAGAATGCCTATTGAACAAGTGGGGTTTAGAAAACTGGTTGTCTACTTGGAGAAGATTTAAATTAGGCCCTTTTCCTCAACATATTCTATGCTATGCTATGCTATGCTATGCTATGCTATGCTATGCTATGCTATGCTATGGTATGCTCTGCTCTTCCCTGCCTTACCCTGCCCTACCCTACCCTACCCTACCCTACCCTACCCTACCCTACCCTACCCTACCATACCATACCATACCATACCATACCATACTATACTATACTATACTATACTATACTATACTATACTATGTTATATTATATTGTATTTTTGTAGTACTAGGGATTGAACTCAAGACCGTGTGCTTACCAGGCAGGTACTTATGCTACTAGGTTATATCCCTGGCCTTACCATATACTAAATTAAAATACAAATGGATCAAACATTAAAAATTAAGATGGAAACATTAAACTTATTCCAAGACAAAAGAAGTAAAATATTTAAAGATATATGTATAGGGCAGGATTTTTTAAACAGAAACTCAATTTTAGTAAAGGAGCAAGAATCAACAATTGGGTTACACCAGACTAAAAATCTTCTAGGAGTACAGCAAAACAAATCAGTTCCTAGAGTGAAAAAGCCAACCTAAAGAATGAGTGAAATTTTTTCCAGCTACCTCATGCAGAGCTAAGATATGCATAAAACTCAAAAAAAAAACTAAATGTCTTAGAATTAAAGACCCACTAAAGAAATAGGTAAAAATATAGAGGGCTCTTCCTGATCCTCATCATCCTCATCGTGGTCCATTAAATTTATATCTGTAATCCCATGGAAAAGTTATTGAAATTCTACAAAGTTCCAGTCTACCACTTCCAGTGCAGCCTGTGGTGGGAGAATAAAGGCATTAAAGGAGACATATTTGTAGGTGAGGTGAGCCAAGGTGTCCTAGCTTCAGCTAGGATAATACCTAGCCAGAACAAAGGTCTTGACCCAGGATCAAACCTGGGTTCATGAAGGAGTGGCTTAAAGTGAAGTGACTGTGAGAATGGTGGGAATTACATGAGTGTTCTGTGCTGGGTTAGGGAGGAGGCCTGAAATCATCTTTACTTTAGCAAAGGGAACAATCTGCATAACAAAGTCAAGGTAGTCTCCAGTGTTTTTGGGTTGGTGCTTCATCTCTGATGCGCAATGTTTTAGGCCTGGATAGACACAGTCTATTACCTCAAGGCTCCATTCCAGATCCCAGGACAGCCTGGAACATGGCTCTCTAATGTTCTTTGGAGGCTAAGGGGGTTGGGGCTGATGTGTGATATTGACTTGTTGCCTTGCTTCAAAGATTACATATCAACACTGATTTTTTTTTTTTTTTTGCTTAAAGCCATTTGAAGGATAAAGAAAAGTCCCAGCCAGCTCTGTATACATCAATACACAGAAATAGGGCCCAATTTAGACAAGATGGAGATAATTTCTTTTCTTTCAAGGAGAGTCATTCAGGTGGTCCTCCACACAAGAAAAATGAACAAATCTTTCACCAAGGAAAAAATATAAATGGCCAATGAAAACATAAAATAAACTTTGACAACTCTGGTCATTGGGAAAATGCAAATTAAGACAACTCTAATATTCCATCTTTTTCCACAAAAAAAATCACAATCATTAAGAACTCAAACAAAAACAAATGCTGGGGTGGCTCTGGTGAAAAACTGAACCCTCCTTTCTTGTTGGGAATGTAAACTAGTACAGTCATTATGAAAACCAGCAAGGGGATTTCTCAAGAACTGAAATTGGAAATTCCATTATGACCCAGGTATCCCCCTGTTAGATATCTTCCTCAGAAAACTTGATTGTACTGCAGCAATATATGCACGTTTATAGCAGCACAATTCATAATAGCTCAGCCCTGGAATCAGCCTGCACTCACCAGAAGTAGACTGAATAAAGAAAATGTGGTACGTGTACAGAAGGGATTTAAGGGATTTAAAAAATGACTTTCTTTTCTTTTGAGATAGGGCCTTGCTATGCAGTTCAGGCTGATCTTGAGCTGACATTGTAGACAAGGATGGTCTTGAACTCACAATGATCTTCCTGACTCAGCCTCATGAGTTCTGAGATTATAGGCATGCACCATCATACCCAGCTAAACTAGACTGCTTTATACGAAAAAAAAAATGACATTTGTAGGAAAATGGATGCAACTGAAAAAATTAATGTCAAGTAAAGTAAACCAGACACACAAGTTATGTAGTGTTTCTCATTTGAGTGAGGCAAGATGTAAGGACAATGATAAAGGATGGACAGACAGGGACAAGCGAATGGACCTGTTACAATAAAGAAGGATTCCAAGGGAACAAGAGTAAAGGGTTAGTGCAAGGGGAAATAAGTATAAAGGTATGCCATGTTCAGAAGCCTAATTACCTCAATTGATGTGAATATTGTCATCCAACATGAGATAAGACAAGTAATATCAATAAGAATGAAAAACAGGACAGGGGAACCGGAACAGGAGAGAGGCAAGGAGAAACATGTGACAGTATTCACATGTAGGCATTCCCCAAGATGATGACAAACTACATACATTGCAAACAAATACAAATACATTTAAAATTTAAAAATAATTATTTACAAAAACATGTTCTATAAAAATTATACCCAGTTAATTCATAACGGACAAATGCTAGGAACAAGTCAGATGCCCTACAACAGGTGAGTGAATAAATCCTCATGCATCCATCCACCAAAGTACTACTGGCCATTAAAAATGAACATACTAATGATACACAAAGCAGTAGGGAGGGATCATCAACACATTTCCCTAAATCAAGGTGGATTTGATTTGCTTTTCCCAAGTGGCTAAAATTTGAGCATTTTCTAATATATGTGTTATTGAGCAGTTGTACTACATCTGAGAAGTTTTTCAGTTTATTTGCCTAATGATAGTGCTGGATAACTAAGAGAATAAAATAAATATATATGAGTCCACACATAGTAAACAAATCAATAAGGAACATGTAGAGAAGGTGGGAAGAATGAGAGAAATCTCTCTTAGTGAACAATTCCAAATAGAAAACTTAGATGGGTATTTGAAACTGTTAGAAGCCTTGAAAGTATTTTAACATGTTAAAAACTTCAATGTAGATAATGAGAGTCTGGTCTCCTTCTGTAACCTGATGACAGAACCCTGGAATGAACCCTGTTTAGCTGCATTATGGTTGGAACAGTGGTGTGAATCTGAGTCTATTTTTGTTACCATGCTTTGAGACGGGGCCATGTGATGTGGTTCAGACCAGCCTTGAACTCACTTTGGAGCCCAGGGTAGCTTTGAACTCATAGCAACCCTCCTGTTTCAGCCCCCAACTGCTGGGGTTGTGAGTATGCACCACCATTCTTGGCTGTGTCTACTTTATATCTGTCTGGACAAGGTTTTATTGTCATTCTGCCTGTGGGTGAATTTTTTCTTTGCATAAATTATCCATCTTCTCAAGTATAAATTCATGGATGTTTGTCAGAATGATGGATGACTAACCAATATTAGATTCTGAGTGGCATCTCACAATTGACCCATTATAGTATAGGTTTGGGTAAAGGAATAAGTAAATATTTACTTTAAATCATATACAACTAGTCCAAATTCAGAGTAAGCACTGTGGTGAGATACTGGGTCTTGGGATTACGGAACAGACATGTGGCCTCATGGTCATGATGTTGATATATTAGTGATATTTGTATCATACATACAAGTCCTGATATTAATTGTGTGCAAAGCACTAAGTTGTGAGTCAAGTGGAAATGTGCCACCTTTTCCAAGTGTATTTAATGCCTGAAGATTCAGGTTCTTGTTATAAAGCATGAAGCTAGGTCTAACCTGAGACATCTTAATTAATTTTTGGAATATAGGTCCCAAATTCTGAGAGCCACAACTAGAAATGATGGTTTAGAAATGGGATTAAGAAAGAGGGTTAGAAAAATCTGTAATAGATACTGTGAAATATGAAAAAGATGTCCAAATGGGAAGGGGAACTAGGGAGGGAGGAAGAGAAAAAGGAAGGAAAGAAAAAGAAAAAAATTATGAGAAAAGAAAGATAAAATGGGGGCAAAACTTTTGTAAATAGGGACGAGGAGAGGCTTGAAAAGAGTGTAAGGGAATGGGTAAAACAATCAAATTTTATCATGTACAGGTACAAATTCCCTATAGTAGATGTAATCTTTATGTATACTAAAATGTTCTAATAAATTTAATAAAAAATATGGGCTGAAAGCCGGGTGTGGTGGCGCATGCCTGTAATCCCAGCACTTGGGAGGCTGAGGCAGGAGGATTGTTGTGAGTTCGAGACCAGCCTGAGCTACAAAGTGAGTTTAAGGTCAGCCTGAACTGCATAGTGAGACCCTGTCTCAAAAAGACAAAAAAAAAAAAAAAATATGGGCTGAGGAGATAACTTGGTGACCTACGCGCCTGCTTGGCATGCGCAAACACCCAGGTTGGATTCCTGGCACCACATGCCATGCTGGCCCCAGCTATGCAGCCACCAAAACTGGGCGTGGTGACACGCACTCATAATCTCAGTGCTCAGAGGGCTCAGGCTTTAAGATCACTTGGAGTTCAAGCTGTGTAGCGAGACCCTATACCAATTAAATAAATAAGTAAAAGGTTTTTTAAAAAGTAAAGATAAAGAAGCAAGGTTAGCAATAAAGCTAGGTTTGTAAACTGGTTTAAAGTATAGTCAGGAATGACTTTGGTTGTCAATCTTCTATTCTAGAACATTGGCCTTATCCAGTTAACAGTATCTCTCTTTTCCTTCCAGATCTCTGGGACCAGGGGAATCAATGAATTAGAGTAACCAGATCAACTTCCGTGATCTGGAGAACTCATGAGGGACAATGAAGGGTCAGCTTTTCATCAGCCCCTCATAAATTTTGTAATTTTTATCCAAACATCTCCTGAATTAGAAGTCAGACATTTGTTCTTTTTATATATTTGGTTTTCCTATAGTCTTGATACCATTTGAGGGTGACCTGTAGAGTGTCAGATCGGGAACAATTACTTAAAATAAAGCACTAGAGAGTGCCAGCCGAATAGCTCAGTGGATTAGGCAGATGCAGTGGCCAGGGTTCGATCACCAGCTTACCACAATGGCTCTGCCCCCAGGGCACAGAGATGGGGATTGAGACTGGGCTTGGTGACATGTGCCTATAATCCCAGCACTTGTGGAGCTGAAAAAACAGGCAGGTCACTATGAGTCCAATCTATGTAGTGAAAACCTATAGACCTTGTAGACCCTGTAATAAATACAAAAATACATAAATAATAAAAAATAAAATAAATCATTAGAGTCATAGGAGTGTTATAAATTACTTTAATACGTACAATAAGCCTTACTGCTGTATTATGAAAATTTTGCCCATAAAAATGTTACTATAACTATTGTATTACTGAGATATTAGAAATGTTCATTCTGCTATCCTTATGTTTTTTGTTATATATATATATATATATATATATATATATATATATAACTTTTAAGAGAGGTTTTTCTCCTTTTGTTATCAATGCATTATACTTGTCAGGAGCTGGTAGTATGCCCAAATTCTTCAAATATATCATACTTTCCATATTTATGGATTATGAACATTGATATATCCTTTTTTGTCTTTTTGAGAAGGTTTCACTAAATAGTTTAGGCTGGCCTCGAACTCACTTTATAACCCAGGCTGGCCTCACACTCACAGTTCTGTGGCCTCAGCCTATCACATAATGGATTACAGGTGAGTGCCACCTAGTCTTGAGATAGCATTGTTTAACTCAGTTTGACTCATGTATCTGAGCAGATGGGTGGTAAAACAAAATTGTACATTTGTCCTGTTTAATATTAAAGCGGTCAGGGAGCTGAAGATATAGCCAAGCAGCACAGTGCCTGCTTGGCAGGTGCAAGGTCCTCAGTTAGATTCCTGGTACATTTTGGGAACTGGGGAAGCTGGAAATTGGTCAAATGTGTGAAAGCAGGACTAGGCTTCAGTGTCTAAAGCAGTCAAGCTATCTCAATCCTGAGGTAAGCACCCTGGCTGGTTAATGTCAGCTATTAATCATTAGGCAACCTTGTATTATGTGTTACCAACCAGCAATTTCTGAGCAAGCTGAACTGATCAGGAGAGTTAAAGCTAACAAATTTATGGGGATGAAGTATCAATAACTAACAGCAAGGCTGCTACATGGCTGCAGAGAAGCACCTTGGGATCTGGGAGCATCAGAGAACATAACAGCTGGGGAGAGAAACAGCTGGAAGTAACGCATGAGTCAGAATATTAAACGGGGGAAGAAATATGGGATGACAATGAGGAACATGAAAGAAGTAGGATGGATCGATCATAGGGCATGGAAAGGATTAAAATGTAGACAGTCTGAGTTTGATAGGTGAGATAGTTAGGGAGGGAGGTGGAGTAAGCAGATTAAGTGAAGACATGCAACCTCTGAAGAAGAGAGAAGACATTAAACATGGCTCAGTGAACTAAAGCGCCTGCTTAGGCAAGCTTAGGCAAGCACCAGGACTAAGGTTCCAGACCCATCACCACATGCTGTGCCATCCCTGCCTCCAGGGCAGGCTGAGCCAGAGTCCAGACTTGTTTGTGCATGCCTGTAATCCCAGCACTGGGGCAGGATGGGGGGTGAGGAGGGGGGGTGGACTGAAAACAGGGATCACTGTGAGTCTGAGCTGCATAGTGAAACTCTGAAACAAGCAAATAAATAAATAAATAAAGAGTTCCTTCTACTCCAGTGGGAAGGGGTGCAAGTCTGTTATCCCAGCATTCCAGGAGGCTGAGGCAAGAAGATTAACTTATAGTACAGCTTGTACTATTTAGCGCCGTAGCAAGACTTCACTTCAAAATATAAAAATCCCAATAATGGTTGGAGGTGTATTTCAGCATGAAGAATGAATGGAGCCCAAGCCTAATCTCCTCTATGTGGCAAAATAACAAAAAGAAAAATACAGGTACCTTGCAGAGCAATTTTGATGTTGATCACCTGCCTTCAAAGATGTATGTCCAGCTGAGGTCTCTGTGATGGGCAGAGTATAACCTGGAAGGTGTTCCAGAAGCCATACTCTGTGCCTGTTTCCCACAAGCCTTTGCACTTCCTTCTGTAGTGTACCTATAAAATTCTTTCCCTCTTCTAGCAAAGAGTACTCGTGTTTTCACATTGTTTGGTGGGCCTGGATCACCAGACAACCCACTGAATTTTTTGAGCTTGTGTCCCTCAGACACAGAAAGAGGAAGAAAATCCAACGAGACAGCTCAGGGGAGACTGCCTGGAAGTGCACGCTCCCAAGTTCAATCCCTGGTACCTCCAAAAACAAATAAAAAAAAAAAAAGAGTAAAAAGAAAGAGGAAGAAAAGTCTGAAGAAAGTGCAAAGCAAAGTAGAATTTATTGACAGAAAAGAGATACAAAGCCATTCCAAGGAGTGCTGAGCCCCAAAGCTGGATGACAGCTGAATGTGTGCTTCAGACCTGTATTTATGGGATTGAAATGGTGGTCGTTTGCTCTGCAGGTCCTACCTGATTGGTTAGTTTGTTTTGGTACTGGGGTTTGGGTCTCCTGGACTAGTGGGGGAACTAAAGTCCATACTGTAACAATTAGTGTAGACAATGTTGCAAAAAATAAGACTGTAGACTGCCTATTAATTATATTCCTGGAACCCTGCTGAAGTTATTTTTCTCTTAAATTGAAAGGGTCCATGTCACATTTTTGATCCTACATAAGGAGCCCCTTATTGCCCCATATATTGCCCTCTGGAAAAGATCATCCTTAACTGCTCTTGGGGTTAAGGACAATGTAACAAACCATGGTAGAAGAACCTCCATGTTTGGCTCCATCTGGAGACCATCTGCATTTTTACAGCACTAATGTGATCTGAAGTGAGCCAAATAAAGCAACAGATGCCCAAAAGGCAGAATAACAGAGTAGCCAAGAATCCCAGAAAAGAATGGAGCCAGCCAGATATAGAACGCAACCAGGTTCTGATTGGGGTAAGACCTGTGCTGCAAAAGAGAAGGGCTGCCTGGTTGTGACATCAATTTGTTTCATCTGTGTTCCTAATGACAGTGAGGGCACTGTTAAGGCCTAAATCATGCAAAGGGTTGACAGACTGCTAAGAAATAGTACACAAACAAACTGGAGAAAAGACCATGAACAGAATCCATAGCAGAACATATATCCAAAGCAAAGGCTATCTGAGCCTCTCCCAATCAATAGTAATCAATTGTCTTTTGAAGAGAAGTTCGAGAGCTTTCAAGTACTCACCAGTGTAAGTGGACTTGGTTATTGTCCTAATTTATGCAGCTGGGATTCTGTCTGTGAGTTTCCAGAAGCATTTTACTGCTTAACCTAGAAATGATTAATCCAGGCCTTCTGTTTCCTCATTAACTGCAATGGAGGTGGAAGTGTTCACCATATAGGGACTCTGCATTGGGGATTTGTGTATGCTGTGTGTCTAGACCCTTGACTAATGCCAGAATTCCAGGGCAGAGGAGAAAGTCTTTAGGTGAAGTAGGTCTGGGGTCTATCTCAAGGCTGATAGAATTTTCTGGAATTGGACTAAAAGCCTCAGTTCCACCCAGAATCTGTTGGTTTCTTCATCAACTACGGTGTTGTTCCTTAGGAAGGGTTTCCCACACAAGAGTTGAGTCAGTGCCTGAAACCTGCATGCACTGCTGACTCACATAAGGGCTATAGGTAGCAGCCATTTCCCAGGGGACTTAAAGTGATGCACTAACGTGAACAAGTGCCTTTTAAGTACTTCTTTAGCCCATATACCCATCCTGATAACTGGTTGCCAAAGACCATACAGGCCATAATTAATAATGAGGAACTTGGAGATGCCTTGAGTCATCTTAGACTAAAAATGAGGGCCAATGTAACTTGGTGGTTATGAGGGACCCTAAACTATGGAATAATCTCATTGAAGAGAATTCTCATCACCTCTCTTACCTTTCCTGACCTAGCATGCGAGGCCACTATCCTCTTTGCATGGATATTGACCAGGTCAAAGAAAAACTGGCTCTTTCAGCCTGTTGGAATCTCAGTGAAAGCAAGCTGCCAATCCTGTGCATGACAAGCTCCTCAGTCAGGGCTATCCAGTGGTTGTAGTTAGGAAATTTTTACACTTGAAAACTTTTAATCATATTTCATAGCCCTGGACTCCCTGTTGTACTATATTTAGACTTTCTTTCCTAAAAGGCCTTTGTAACCAGGATAAACACATTTTTCTGCCAGTTGTAGCAGGTGTTATGGCTATCCTTGGGTATCTTCTAGGCTAGGGAGCCTGGTTGAGAGAGGAATCCCATGCAGGTGACCCCCCTCTATCAGAAACAAGAGTGAATTATTGTTTCTGGGCTTGAAAACCTTCTTGGTCAGAATATACAGGTATACTAGTGAGTAACATACTGACTACAGAAGGGGATACTAGGTGTGGGATGCAACTGATTTGTCTCAATTGCCAGCCCTTTCACTGGCTAGGGTAAAAGGGCTTTGTCACTTTGGTGTTCTGGGCAATGTATAACTACTACATCAAGGGGCAGGTTTATGTACTCGTGAAGTTGTAAGATCTCTGAAGAATGATGAAGAAGTGGTCCCTTTGATTAATATGCTTTGTTTCTTCCCAATAGCCACACGGGCATTCACAGCACACAAATCTTACTTGGAGTCAGTATATATGACTGCTGTCTAGCCTTTGGCTGATCTCAGAGCCTGAAAGAGGGCTATTAATTCTGCCCCTTGGGCACTGGTGTGTAGGGGTAAAGGACCTGACCCCAGCACTCTCAAGTGACCCACCACTGAATATTTAGCTTTCCTAATTCCATTCTGTTGGTGATTTCTTTTGATATGCAAAAGTTATTTTTTTAATAAGATGAGATCCAAGTTGTTGACTCTTTGAAGTATTTTCCATGCAGTTTGGGTTTGCTTCAAGAACTCTTTGACTATAACTACGTCTGCAAGATTTCTACATCCTTTCTAACTTAGTAGATTTGGTATTTATGTTTCAATAGTTAGAGCATAGGTTTATGTTGACTTTAGTTTAGTGTATGTTCACAGACGTGTCTACTTTTAATCTTTAGCATGTGGAAAGCCAGTTTTTCCATCACTATTTATGAAAGAGACTATCTTTCTTCCAGTGAACAATGTTTCAACCTTTGTTGAAGATATAGAGGCTGTGTTTGTTTATAGCTATGTTTCCATTTTCTAGTCTATTGCACTGATCCTTAGGGGTTTTTTTGCCAGTACAATGTTAATTTTATTGCAGTAGCTTTGCATTATAATTTCAAGTCAGCCTCTTATCTTACCTCTGTTGTCCAGCACAGATTTTGCTATTTTAGGTCTCTTTTGGTTTCAAATGTATTTTGTGGATGTTTTCTCCAGTCATGTAAGAGATTGGAATTGCAGTAAAGGTGAATAGCATTTTTGGGACTATGGCTATTTTTACTATGTCAGTTATTTCTATCCAGGAGCAACTTTCCATTTCTTGATATCTTCTTTGATCTCCTTTTTCAGAGTAGTATAATTTTCTCTTTTTTTTTTTTTTTTTTTCTAAAACCGAAGAATGAATTTTAGGAACAAACAGAGGTTGAGAGTAAAACTTTATTGGAAAGAAAAGCCTCTGTTGGAGAGGGACAGAAAAGGGACCTGAGTGGGTTGCCCCTAATTTTCTCTTTTTTCTTTTTCTTGGGATCAAATCCAGGACCTTGTGCATGCAAGGCAAGTACTCTGTCACTGAGCCACATCACTGAGCTGACTCTATCACTGAGCCAGCTCCAAAGTAGTGTAATTTTCAATACAGATAAATTTTTTGAACCTAGAATTATTATACCAAAGCAGTACAAAGACTCAAAAAATGGTATTATAACTAACTCACAAAATAACTTTATTTTTCATTTTTCTTTGTCTATTTGGCGCAGGGTCTCACTACACAGCTCAGACTTGCAGTGATCCTCTACCTCAGCCTCCAAGGCACTGAGATTACAAGGGCCACCATGCCTGGACTCACTGGCTGCCTTGGCACAGGGCCAGCCCAGCGTGCAGTACCAGGGATCGAACTCAGGTCCTTATGCTCGCCAGGTATGTGCTTAGACCACTGAGCTACCTCATCAGCCCTACAAAAATACTTTTAAACAAATACAAAATGTCACAAAAAAGGTCACACATCATGATCAACTATGATTCCTCCAAGGCATATACAGGTGGCTGAACACATGTAAACAAATAAATGGAAAATACCACATACAGAGAAGGGTAAAAAAAAATGACATAATCATCTTTTTGTTGTTCTTTTTGAGCCATGATCTCTTTCTTCGATTCAGGCTGGACTTGAATTCACTTTGTATCCCGGGCTGGCCTCAAAGTCACAGTGATCTTCCTGCTTCAGCTTCCTGAGCACTGGTATTACAAGTATGCATCCTGGTGTCTGGTATCATAAGCATCTTAATAGTTACAGAAGAGATTTCTGAGAAAATTCAAACATCCCTTAGTGTAAAAACTCTGATGATAATATCAGAATGATTTTTTTTTGGCTGGCTCAGGCTGCCTTAAGGGTGGGTCCAGTAATGCAGGTAGAGGTGGGGGATCAAGCTGTGGTATCCTGCACCTGACTGATTTGCCTGAGCAGGCACTTAAGCAACTGAGCTTACAGACAGGCCCCTCTGATGATAATATGTACACAAAGACCTTACCTCAAATTGGCAAAAGCCACTTATGACAAACTTACTGCCTTATTTTAGCAATTTAGTTTTCACAGATCTGAGTTCTTTGTACTTACTTCTTTACACTGCTCTGTCATCTCTCTCTTGGAATTCTTGCTTACTGACTATAGATTTTCATTTTTCATCTTCTTGGTGCATTGAGACAGGGTTTTGAGACAGGGTGCTTCAGGCTGGCCATAGACTGACTGTGTAGTCTGGGCTCTCTTCACGTTCACAGCAATGCTGCCGTCTTATCCTCTTCAGTGCCTAGGTTATAGGCTGAACTCTACCACACCCAGTTGTTGCCAAAACTTAATAGCATCAAAACCTTTTGTGTAATGGTACAGTCCCCGTGGTTAATGTTTTCTTTCTTTCTCTTTCTTTCTTTCTTTCTTTCTTTTTCTTTCTTTCTTTCTTTCTTTCTTTCTTTCTTTCTTTCTCTTTCTTTCTTTCTCTTTCTCTCTCTCTCTCTCTCTCTTTCTCTCTCTCTCTCTCTCTCTCTCTCTCTCTCTCTCTCTCTTTCTTTCTATTTTAGGACAGGGTCTATAGGATGTTTATAGCCTCCCAAGTGCTGGGATTGCATGTGCGCACCCCCATGCCCAGTCTCACTCGTCCTCTCAGCGCAGCCCGGGAACGGGGCCGGCACAGCAGTCCTGGGGGCCAAACCTCACTATTTGACTGACCCAGTGTTTAATTTCAAAGTGAAGATTTTGGTTTTTTATATCAATACATTGAATTGTGGCTATGGCATTTTTCCTACTTTTTAGCTCAGATTTGGATTTCTATTCCTTTTTATGTATTTAGTTCAAGGTCTACAAGGTCTCATTATATAGTTCAGAGTCATAGTCATCCTCCTGCTTTTAGCCTCCAAAGAGCGGGATTACAGGTATGTATGCCCACGCCTAGTCTTTTTTTTTTTTTTTTTTTTTTTTTTTTTTTTTTTTTTTTTTTTTTTTTTTTTTTTTTTTTTTTTTTTTTTTTTTTTTGGTACTGGAGATTGAACTCAGGGCCTTCAGTTTGCCAGACAAGCACTTATTCTACTGAGCTATCTCCCTGACCCCTTACGCCCAGTCTCAATCACTGCCTCAGCACAACCCAGGAGTGGGGCCAGCACAGCATATGGAGTGGGGGTTCGAACCCCAGTCCCTGAGTCTGCCAAAGCAGTAACTTTAATCCACTGAGCTAAGTGGTTGGCCTTTGAATCTCTATTCTTACACTACTGAATTTTACTATAGAAATATTCTCTGATTTTGACTTATCTTTGTAGATAAGGCCAAGAAAGGCACTTTCCACCATTATTCCACAACTCCCATTTTCTGATGAATATCATACTTTGTATAGTTGAATAACAGTTCACATAGGCTTAAGTGAAGAAGGGCTGAGGTGGAAAGATTTTCCTGTTTATCTAAGTGACCAAGTGGCAATGTGACAGTGCAAGGAGAGTTATAGTGATACTGGCTGAAGACAGTGAAGAAGAGGAGGATTGCTGGCAGCTTGTGAAATCCAGGACTTTCTGCTCATAGAAAATGCGACCCATAGAAGGGCTGATGGAGTAGAGGAAGCAGAAGGAAGACAAGCCATTGGCTAGGTCTTTGGGGAATTGCCACAGAGAAAACACAGGTTGACCTCGAAAGATGTGGTAAGTTCTACACACAACAGGAGGTAAAATAGAGCTGCCTCAAAGTTCAACTGTATACACATGGATGCTTCAAAAGACAGATGAGGTTAGAACATGGTCATGGAGAAAGCCTGTCAGTCCCAAGAATGAATTCCCAATGAAGACTAGTGTTTGGGTGGGCAAAACTGACTCCCAACTGACAAGGAAGAGATGAAGACAGGCAAAGGAGACAGGGTGACTTGGAAAGATGAATGAGAATGTTCCCAGTAGCAAGACATATTCAGTAAGTGTTAGATTCATTTAGATTATGAGGTTCTTTCAAATCTACATGAATATTACAATATGCACCTGATCTGTATTTCCAAATAATTTAAATAGTAACATGACATTGACTGGTTTTCTAATCCTCTCCCAGTACTACCATATCCTCAAGCTTGGAAGATTCAGAGGTGCTGTGTGTCCAGACACATCCAACAGTTTCATTTTTTTATCAGTATCATCTTTCTATAATTTGGGATGACGTAAAAGATATGCAAGATCAAGTCAATGAAAGCTCAACTTACAGAGCAGTTTTAACAATCCTGAGTAAGTACTGGCTGGGCCTTGGAGCTCTCTGAGGTCACCAACAGGTCCCAGAACACTGCTGAGATCTCGGTGATAACTGTGATCACACCAGCTGTGGTGCCATGTCCCCCATTGCAGAGGACAGTGATCTGGTGAACAGATGGTGTCTTCTGTTATTTGTTGTTTATGGGTGTATAAATTTCATTACTGAACATTATTTATGATTCTGTGAGAGCGGTATCAGATAGAATCTTACCTGACATTAGTAATCCTCCAAAGAGTTGAACTATGAAGCACAAAGAAGAAACACAGGGAGAGAAAGTTCTTTCAAAAGCCTGAAAAAAAATCAAAATGTGGAAGAGGTACGCATTAGTATACTCTTGGGGAATAGGGTAGAAGGATTTGTCATCTAAAAATGGAAAAGAGTGAGTTGCCAGCTTGTGGAACAGGGACAGTGGTAAGAAAGATAAAGAAGGAGAAGATCTGGGACTGAAAGAGAGACATATGTGTAATCCAGCAGGTTTGTGTAGTCTGGGAGGAAGAAAGGCTCAGGTAACTTAGGTCTTGTCACTGATCCTTAACGTTGGTTCATTCTGTAACATACATAGTCCAGACCCATTTTTAACAAGTAGTGACAGAATAAATGCTGCTATACATTTAAAATTTTACTAATATGAGCTATATTGTTTATCCTTGAGAATGGAGGGAATGTGTACTCAGTGAATATGTTGAATTGTCGGCACACTACATGCTTAACATTGGATAAATACACATATACAACAAAACAGAACTTTCTGTCTTTTTTTTTTTTTTTTTTTTGGATGTTAGGGAAGGGTCTGCAGAGTGTTCAGGGTCTCACTAGACCCAACTCGTAGTGATCTACCTGTTTACAGCCTCCCAAGAGCTGGGATTACAGGCATGTGCCACCATGCCAGTTTCAATTGCCATCTCAGCATGCTCCAGGGGAGAGGTCAGCATGGAAGGCCTGGGAATGGATCCCCCGGGCCCTGAGTCTGCTTGCAAGTGCTTTAAGAACTTTCTATCTTAATGTTTATTTCATTTTTCAGGAAAGTTGGATTTCCAAGATGTACAGCCAAATAAGGCCAAGGTTCTGGCCCCAACACAAGACCACGAACCAAGTGGAAGATACTTCTTCCTCATCTTTGGGGCCTTCTTCTGCGAATGCACATTGCTAGATGCAGCTAAGGTGGCACTGTTGAACAGGGTGCAAAGGGAAGCTGTGGTCTATGCATTTCCTGGAACTGAGACAAATGCTTCTGAACATCAGTTGACAGAAGGCTGCTCAATCAGAAAGAAAGTTAAAATCATCAGCATTAGAAACAACAAATGTCAGACATAAGCACATGAGAGGACTTCAGGAAGCCCAAGGTCACCATAAGATGGATTCTGGGATGAGGTTGTAACTCAAGAGACTTATGCAGCTGCTTAGCATGCACAAAGTCCTGAGTTCAAGTCTCAGTTAAACGAGAATTGGTTTTTTAAAAAGTCATACATACGGTTTTAGCAGGGCCTGGTGGTGCATGCCTGTGATCCTAGATCTCAGGAGGTACAGGCAGGAGGATCATTGTGAGTTCAGGACAAGCCTGGGCTACAAAGTGAGCTCAAGGCCAGCCTGAACTTCATAGTGAGACCCTATCTCAAAAAGGACAAAAAATAAAATGTCAAGATCGGGTTCTGCTCAAGAAATGGTGGAGAGTGCCTGAGGGGAACCAACATTGATCAGAGCTGCCTGGGAACAGTGAGTCAGCACAGAGCATCATAGACTGACTGGAAGGCACAAAGGCCCTAATGCCTTTAAAGAAGCCCAGACTAATAGAAACCTCAAAACATCTGTCTTGAAACAGATTAAAGAGACACCCAACCCAAGAACCCAGCACATCTGCATATTATCCTATGAATACTCTCCCAGATGTTCCTACAAAGTCCCATTTGCACTGCACCTGCTTCCCTCATTCCTTATTATCTCCCAGGTGCACACAAATTTCATATTCTCATGTTCTTCCTCTAGTATGCAAATAGTGATAATTATTCTGACTTCTACATGACCATATGTTCATTATCTTGGATTTTTCCCTGAGTTCATATAAATGGAAGTACAAAATATATATTTGTCTGGGTCTATTCATTCATCCTCATATCAGTGTGGTATCTGATTGTAGTGTATATACTATCATTAATGCATATAATCCATGAAGAAAAAGAATTTACTCATTGACTGCACTTTTATGGGCATGAAGCTTGCCTTACTTAGGAAAGAGTAAGGTGATGTTTTGCAATATTAATGCAGTTTTTCCAGCTGGTTATACTATCACATTTTTGCTATATTTTCACGTTATTCAATTCACTACTTAATTTTCTTTTATGTCTTCTAAGGCAAACTCATTTCTACCAATTAAACTTTTTATAATATTCACAGTTAACTAAGATATTTTATGTATCTATTCAAAAACTTTTCCTTTTAAAATTCATGTTTTTCTTTGTACACTTTGATTTTGGCATCCTTATGATCTTTATTTGCTTTGATTTCACAAATAAACTGATTGATTTAATTGCCCAGAGAATAGTTTCACTAACTGCACCACACAGAGAAATGACAGAAGTCATATAAACATACACACACACACACACACACACACACACACACACATACACACAACACAACACATCCCCCCCACACCAAGGCCTACCTGCCCACACCCTTAATCACATTCACATTGCACAGAGATATGCATCAAACTAACACAGAGACAAAAAAAACATGGTGTCATTCCTGTTTGAGCAGAACTCCTGTATTCACATTATAACCATCAGATAACCATCTTATTCCCTGAATTTGACACTAATCGGAGATGTGCCACGCAGGACACATGCTGTATCGCCACACACCACTCATAGTTGTGTGTGCATAAGATCAAAGCTTGGCACATTCATGAGCGATCTTGATAGGCTGAGACCATTACTCCATGGAGCGTGAGCTTGGTTCATATTTTGAACAGGGTCAGCATCAACATAAGACCATGAATATTTAATTTCTTCAAACATAAAAGTTTGTCACATCATTCATTTGAGGTTGTGTATTTCTAGGATGTAAGATGCGGATAATGAAAGTATGAAATATGTAGGAGAATATGAAACACATTACTATATTTAAAGGAATAATGTTCCTTTATGCCTGGATCTCTGTAGAAATACAGAAGACTGAAGTGTAGTGTTTCCTGCCCAGGAAAGATGTTACTGTTCAAGATAGAAAAAATATTCTGAGGTCAAGATTGGACAAGATGCCTGGGGAGAAACAAGGCAGGAAGTGAGCTGAATGGAATCAGTGACTTCAGCTCTAATGTCTTTATTACTCTGCTACTGTTGCACAGACAAACTCATTATAAAAGGCATGAACTTGTGGACAGAAGTGGACAGTATGATGGCTTAGAAGTGGAATGAGCATTTTTGGTAAAAACAAACTCAATAAGTGACCAGTTCTCTCCATGTCTGCCCAGGATGAGTTTCCAAAAGTCACAATATTCATTTCCCTATGTCCTCTGTAAGAGGTTCTTCAGGGATATGTACAGGAAAGTTAAACTTCCAGAACATTGCAAGCTCATTTCTGAAAGTTGAATTCAGATCAGTTCTGTGAAATCTTCATTTGAATGCTGAACAGGACGATGCCCAGTTCTTTAGAGCACCATCTGTATGAGACAAAATACCAGACACCTGAAGACAAAGGAGGATTGTTTATACTGGATCATAGTTTCTAGAAGTTTCCATTAATAGTCCACTGGTTTTAAGGCATGGTGAGATGGTAATGGGGCATCTCAGAGGAGGATATAGTTTATGGCAAACAGGGAGAATACAGTGAAGCAGCAAGCAGCAAGCAACATCAGCAGCAGTGCCAGTAGCAGACCTGACTTTCTTCACTCCCTACATATTAAATTCAGGCTCTAAACCTATTGATTGGTGCCATCCTCACCCAAAGTGGAGCCTCTGTTATCTACCTCCTTAATCCCAGCTTCCCCCCCTCAATCCATATTCACAAAACCTAACTAGCCACCTTTCCTACCCTTGGTGGCATGAGGCTTTTGGAGGCTATCTAATTAGAAGCTATAATAAACATCTAATGCTTTTTATCATTGTATACAGCTAACCATCACCTATTGGTGCTCACACCAACAATTCCATGTATTATATTCACCAAAATAACTGCATTAACATACACAATACTTCTTGAAACCTGTACTAAGTAGCATTTATTTGAACAATTTGTTACCAGGAAATTGAACCAATAATGATAGAATAGTAATATGTAATTGATCTTGAATATATATATATATATATATATATATATATATATATATATATATATATATATATATATATATATCCTTCAAATCCAGGGCCCAGGGCCCAGGGATTAGGGAGGAAGTCTGAGTCCTCTGTGAGGGACAGAGAGGAAATCTGACTTCCAGAGGAGGGCCAAGTTCCTCAGATCACATTCCCATGTGAACACAGAGGCCTATGTGGGTGAGGTAGTGTGCTTTGTGGAGAAGTGCAGGGGATGGGATCAGAGCCTCCCCACTCAGATCAATGCACACACAGCTCACACTCATTTGTCCAACTCTTTATACCAAGTACAGGCCCTTTTCTCCTCCTCTTTCCCTTTGTGCCTCTTCTCTCCCCATTTTCCCAGTCCCTACTGGCATTAATAGGTACACCTTACATTGCATTTCTGAAAATATTCTCAGACTCAGATTTCTAGAAGATGCTGCACACAGCTTTCACATAGGGATACATACACACATATAACACACCACACAAAGAATTCTCAATATCAGATACCCTATACACTCCAACTGAACAATATTTTCAAGGTCATCCCAGCTTCTTATTTTTGAATCTTTCCATTCTAGCCACCAAATCATTACCTAAATATGTTCCAACTCTTGCATCTTCCAGCATGCTTCTAAATGAAGATGTGATAGACATGGAGAATTCCTCCTTTACACCACATTCTCATTTACCTTTCTCCTTGGCCAGAAACCTGTCCAAGTCTGCAATATCTTCTGAAAAGAAAAGAATAATGAATGTCTACCACACACCTGTCCCAGGGTAAAGGGGTATTACAGCTTTGGAGGACAAACAAGATCTGGAGCTTCCCATTAAGATCATGAGAATAGCAACACTTACCTGTCCTGAGAGGATCCCTTCTAAATCCAGTGCCCCTTCAGTGTCCCTAGCAGGTATCCAAAGTGATGTTGAGGATGGCTCAGACACTGAATAGCAGAAGGAAAAAGAAGAGGCTGTAAAGCCCCTGTGGATCTGGCACAGGAGTGCTGTCCCAGTTCCCAAACACCTGCAGGGCTGGAGGACCTGTGTAGTGGCTTGAGGTGCATGGCTACCCCAGATTTCAGAAGCTCAAGAAACACCAGGAGCATGACCTGAGAGGGTATTTCCTGTCTTAGTCTTACATCCGTTGAGCTGATGAACAAAAGGAAGATGAGCAAAACATCAAGGAAGGACACAAATATCACAATGACCTACAATGATGTGGAGATGCTCTTGAAGTTCTCGGTATTTTTGGCTTTTTGTAGCTTTTGGGGTTTTTTTTTACTATAATAAATAGAAATCAAATCATTCTTCAAACTCAATCTCCTGGAAGAGAAAGTAGGAGGCACTCTTGAAGACATAGAGGTAGGTAAACAGTTCATGAACAAACATATATTCGCACGGGAGGCACTTGAAAGAATCAACAACTGGGATCAACTCTTCTTAAGGAGCTTCTCCATGTCAAAAGAAATTGTCAACAGAGTGAAAAGACAACCCACAAAATTTTGAAAAAATCCTAACTAATAAGCAATCAGATAGAGGTCTGCTGTCTAGAATATATAAAGAACTAAGATATAACAGGGCCCTCAAATTTAAAGACCCAATTCAGAAATGGGCATCTGAGACGAATACACACTTCTCAGAGGACACAATTAAAGAAGCGAATAAATATATGAAAAAATGTCTGTAAATAATAAGTGAAAGACACAAACTGAAGTGAGCACCAGAAAGCCCTTTCACCCCCAAATATCTGAAAGCACCAGCCCCTTCACAGCATGAGCCCTTGGTTTATTTTTTTCTTTGCATCTTTTTTTCTACCCAACTAATTTGGCTGCTTCCAGAATGGAACTGTAAATTCATTTCTGTATTATTATTATTATTCATTTTTATTATTACATGGTGGCAGTATATAGAGTTTCCGTTGTTAAGTTTTGGTATATATCCATTACAGGCCTTGATTCACATTTTCATCCTTTTGACACCCTTCCCTCCCCACTCTCTTTTGATGTCCTTCACTTTTTAGAAAGTGCTACCTACCAACATCCTATCATCTAAGTTTAGTGTGCTCTTTGCTTATTCTCTGTGTTTCTCACACAGAAGAAACCGTGTGATATTTAAGTTCATGCTTCTGATATATTTCACTTAACATTATATTTTCAAGATGCATCTATTTTGGTACAAATAATTCTATCTTTACAGAAGATAGAATAACAGTGCTCTGTATTTGAAAATCACATTTTCTGTATGCTAGGATACTAATTTATTTATTTATTTCAAAAATTTGAAGTTTAGATACACTCTATGTATATACACTTTAGGCATAAGCATAGCGATCACATTCACTATATGGAATTTTCATTGGAACACTAGACATCTTTGTTCCTTTTCCCCCACTGTTCTCACACCTTCCTCTCAAACATCCTTTCACTCTCTCTTCACAGGTTTCTTTTCATTTTGTTGTTTTCTGAAATTTTTTTGGCCTTCCTTCCTTTCCACCCACCTATTTCCTTTTTCTGTTGGAACAGTTTCTTCTTAATTCACACTATCTACTGCAAATTTTTGTTTGTATTTACAACTTTTGTTGGTCACACCAGAGAAATAGTGTGATGTTTACCCATGTGGGTTTGATTTATTTCACGTATTATCGTGGTCTCAACAGCCATCTCTATAGGTATAAATGACTCTGTTTTGTTCTTCTACATGTATAATACTTCAATATATAAAGAAATCACATTTCTTTTATCTATTCATCAGTGGATGGGCATTTGGGTTGCTTCCAATGTTTAGCTATTAAAACCTATGCTGCTATAAACATGGGTGCACATATATCTGTGATATGATTCTTTTCATCCTTCTGGGACTATAACCAGAAGGAGAATAGCTGGGTGAAATGGGGCTGCTAGTCCTAGTTTTCTGAGGAATCTTCACACTGATTTCCACAGCAGCTACCCCAGGCACACTCCCACCAACAGCAGAGATGGGTCCTTTTTCCCACAGCCCACCAACATTTGTTGTTAGCTGTTTTCTTGATGATAACCATTCCTTCTGGAGTACATGGAATGCCAGTGTGGTTTGAAGATGCATCTCTCAAATGACCAGTGAAGTCTAAAATTTTTTCATATATTTTTGATATATTATTTGCCATTTTTACTACTGAGAAATATGTATTCATCTCAGATGCCCATTTTAGAATGGGATCTTTGAATTTTGAGGGTCAGACATTTTTCCCTTCTTTATGTATTCTAGATATTAGTCCTTTGTCTGAATAACAGCAGGCCATTTTTCCCCCACTATGTGGATTGTCATTTTATTTGTTGCCAACACTTGTGCTGTGGATCAGTTGTTGGTTCCTTGTGATAATTCTTGTGTGATGGAGGCAAAGTGCACATGTTCTTTATCCATTTTTAGTGGGCATAAAGGCTGCTTCCAAGATTTAGCTATGATAATTGTGCTTGTGTGAACATGGATGGGCATGAAATGCTGTATATGATGTATTTTATTCTTTCAAGAAGATATTTGGAAGGGGAAGAGCTTGGGCAGATGCAATTTCAAGTTTCATTTTTAAAGGAATCTCCACAATGATTTGTTCACTGGTTGTAGGAGTTTACATTTCCAATAACAATCTATGAGGGTCCTTTCTTATCAGATCCATGCCTGTATTGCTTATTATTTGAATTCTTGATGATGAACATTCTGTCTGGTATATGATAGAATCTCCAAGTTGTTAATTTGTATTTTTCTAATGACCAACAGTGTTTCTTCATGTAACTATTGGCCAGTTGTACTTCTTCTGTGAAGTATCTATTCAATACACTTGTCCATGGGGGATCTACATTTTTTTCGGTTATTTGTATATTCTAGACATGAAAGGCAAATAAATTTTACCACTGTGCAAGTTGTCATTTCACTCTTGGCTGTTTCTTTCCTGTAAAGAAGTTTTTTTCAATTTTCTTGCATTTCAGTTGACTGATTATCAGAACGTTTGTATACAAGCAGCTTCTCTGATGTAGGCATGTGTCGCCCCACAAGCAGGTGCAACTCTTCTAGCATAGGTCAGCTCTGTCCCCTGAAGGTTGGTGGTGCTTGTCCGGGGCAAGCGTGCTCTGTAATAAGCTTTTTTTTCTATTTTAATAAGGTTCTACAAGGTCTACGAGGTCCCATTATGTAGATCAGATTTGAAGTGATCCAAATGTGTTCAGCCTTCCACCACTGGGATTACAGGCATGTGCCACCCCACTGTCAAAAGTAGATCAACTAGACCAAAAAATCAGAGTTGAATCAAACATTCAAATAAATGAACCTGGTAAATATGTGCAGTGCTCCATCTGACCACCACAGAATACACATTCTCAGCAGTACAGGGTGCTCTCATGCAGAACTGAATCAGCTGGCACCTTGAACTTCAAAACATACAAAATTGTGAAAATTTCATTATTTAAGCCAACAAGACAAACAGAACTAGTCTTACCAGCAAGAATCCTACTGTCTCTCTCCAAATAGTCGACTTTAGATTTCTTTTTTTTCTTTCATTCTTCCTTCCTTCTTCCTTCTTTCCTTCCTTCCTTCCTTCCTTCCTTCCTTCCTTCCTTCCTTCCTTTCTTCCTCCCTCCCTCCCTCTTTCTTTCTTTCCTTCTTTCTTTTTTCAGTACTGTCTATGGAACTCCGGACCCTGTACTTGCCAGAGGACTTTGGATTTCTAAGGTCAATAAAATATCCATGGGTGACAAATGTTTCCCAGTTAGTTCCCTGAAAAGTATAGGCAGTCAGAAAAGTCTAGGCTCTTTCGTTCCAGTATAAATGAGATCCTGGATGAGCTCTCAAACATACCGAGTTTGAATTAAATTGAGACTGAGACCAGAACAAATTGGAATTTGGTGAGCCTTTATTAGCCAGTCCAGTGGCTGGCCAGCCCCACTCCATGCAGGAAGGTGTCAACCAGCCACACAAGACCAGCACAGTTTTGTAGCAAAAGAATCACATCCCTGTTGACACAGCTTCAAGCTGTTTATGACTAGGAGGTCACAGTTTCACTGATAAGCAGAACTTGCCCCAGATGTGGCCTGTTTTTACAAAATATGGTTAGGGTGAAAACACATCAGCTGTGTACAACACTAGCAGGAAGTGATGCTCAAAGAGCTTGAGGTCCCTGCCAGCTTTGCACAATAGAAAAATAAAAAGAGCCACATTGATTTTCAAAGTAGATAGCAGGAGGCCATTTTAGTGAGGACACAAGGTTTCTCCTAGTAATTTCCCACAGTTATATCCCATCAAATGCAGCCCCATCTCATTGACCACCCTGCCTATTCCTACGTCTTAGTGTGGCTGCTTTCTCCTGGTTTCAAGATCCTTCCTTCTTTTTCAGGTATTCTTTCCCTCCTATTCCTTCTCTGTTGCTGCCACCCCACTGTCTCCCAGTGCCCAAAGTATGCACCTATCAACTGTCCCATGTATAACCACTTCCTCCATCCCCTCTCCTGCCTGCTCCTGACTAGGGGTCAGTCCCCTTGCTGTCCTTGCTGTTGATTTCTGAAAGTCTCTCCTCTGGCCAAGTAGTGTCCTGTTTTGCTGCTCCATTTTAGTGTCCTTTAGGCTCCCAAATTGCATGGCTTTGCTTCTTTACCAGCTGTTCTGCTCTTCTGTTTTCCACTCCTTCCTCTTTCCTTCATTTTTGAGGTCCCCTTTTTCCCTCCAGTTCTTCTTAATAGATATGTATATTCTCTCCCCCTTGTTTCATTTGCAACCTGCAAACCCACTTGTGTCATATGCTGGGTTTTTCCCCTTTTTCTCACTCTTTCACCTTGAAATCTGTGCACTGGATCCATATGATGTCAATTCACAGGCATTATCCATGATACAGGTGATGAAATATTAGGGAGTGAATGCCAGGAGGATTCTAAGAGATCTGTTTTTTATGAGGACCCTAAAAATCTCACTTCTGTGTGCCCAGAGAGGCCACAGGAAGCAGAGTGCAGATACTTGCACCAGGATCTCTCAGCCCTTTTCTCTCTCTCTGCTCCAAGTGGTCACCCTGAGCTGTATCCTCTGGGTAAACAAAGTAACAGCAAGTGAGCCCTTGGAAAAGTCTAGAAAGATTTAGGGACAGAGAAGTTGGTCTGCTAAAAGCAAAAGAGAAATAAACTTGCCAGAACTACATTGTGGTTTTATGTAGACTTTTTTTTTTTTTTTTTTTGGCAGAATCAAGGATTGAACTCAGGCCCTTACACTTGCCAGGGAAGTGCTTATTCTACTAAGCCATCTCCCAGGCCCAACACTGTGGTTTCATACACGTAGCTTTAAAAGATGATGTAGCTTTAAAATATATGAAAGATTCAAACAAGTGTCAAAACCTAACAGGATCTCTGAACTCTCTGTGATGCTTTGCTTTAGCATCACATTAAAATCACCTGGGACATTTTCAAAATTCCCAGCTCTCAGGACATATTCCCTCCAAATAAACCAGAATCTCTGGACATGAGACCCAGGTTCCTATGCTGTCTTTAAAACTCATGCAACTTGTTGTGTACTTATGGCTGTGAGTCACTGCCATAAATAAATGCCGTGAATGTAAGTTGAAGAAAAATCATCATGAGTACAAAGCTACCTGTAACTCAAAGTTAAAGGGACACCTGGGGGAGGCAGGGAATGAGGCTAGCAAGCAGCTCTCAGTTGTTTTAATAGTTAACTGTCATGTATGTTGTACTAGTTTTGTTTAGAGAAAGCACACACTGTTGGCTCCCAAGTATCCCTCTTGTATCCACTGTGGCTTTTAGTGATCACACAAAAATACTTCCACGTGAAGTGTGCCTGTTTGTCAAATGTAGAATGTAGCAGCAGCACTACTGCCTTTGTCTTCAGAATAATCTTTTCATGTTTTAGAAAACCTAATTTAATTTTGACATGATTAACTAAAACAACAGAGAGAAAAAAATAAAGGTGAGCTCATTGTTCAAAAATAGCACTGATACGTACAAGAAGACTCAGACAAAACCCTACTGTTTCCAAAGTGATGAGTTATCAGCCTAAATTAGATGTTGAATAAACATGCTCAGCTACCGTGGCAATTGTGAAGAAAAACAGGTTTAACAATAAAAAGTAAGATATAAAATACTTACAACATGCCTTTGAAATTTCTACCTAACAGATAATGTCGTGAGATATTGTAAGTCATATATAAAATATAAGTCTGTTTTTCAAATTATAAGTATTGAAGGTGCATGCCTTTTACATTATATATGAAAATAAGAAATCATAAAATTTAAGAAGCATGAAAAATAGAAAATATGCATCGTTAAAAATAATTAGGCAGTGAGACATGGGTTACTTGCACGTAGTTACTTGGGAGATGCACTAAAATTTTGGAGGGGCGAGACAAACTGAGCTAGGGAATAGGAAGAGGCCGCACAACTGGCAGCTTCGAGCACATTCCTGTCATGACCTTGGGAGCTTGTGCTGGGGCACTCTTCTTTCTGAAGAAGCAGGGTCTTGCAATAACCCCACCTTGGGTCAGGGACTGGGTACTACACGCTTATAAACATGATCATGTCCGGGATAGAGGACATCGATTGGAGGCTTCAGTTCCTTGCCCTTCACAGACTGCTCCATCAGGGAGCCAGCAAATGCAGTCCCATCCCCCTGCCCCTGGGTCTCCCATACTATCAAGTACTGAGCACAGAGGAAATATGAGCAAGCTAGGGATGGCATCTGATAAAAGGGTGCTTTGAAATAAAACAGAACAGGGGTCAGTAGGCTTTTATTTATTTACTTTGTTTCACAAAGGACCGGATGTTACACATTAGAAACTTTGTATGTTACATATAGTTCCTTTCTTTCTTTCTTTCTTTCTTTCTTTCTTTCTTTCTTTCTTTCTTTCTTTCCTTCTTTCCTTCTTTCTGTCTTCTACTGATTCCCAAAAAATGTAAAAATTCTTACCTCATCCCAAACCATAACTAACCCCATTTGGTGAACTGACTGGAATTACAAATGCTTGAAATAATAAATAGTTTTTGTGACAATGACAAACAAACAAAGTATAAGTGAAGATGATCAAGAGAAATGAGAAAAACATCCCAAGTTAAAGATAATCTTCGAATGGAATATAATCATTTTATATCATACATATTATGATTAAAATCATGACATGGAAAAACAATTGTGTATATGCATTGGATGAGCAGAAGTAAACAAGGAATAGGCAAAAAAAAGCAAAAGGTGAAAGAAATAAAATGCAGAAATTTTACATTAGTAAATGTAGTAACAAAATATACATTTAATATAATGTAAAATCTGATTTGAAAGCACACACCTGAAATCTCCGAAATAATAGTATGTGAAGTAAAGAAACAACTGCAGAAAGATATAGAGGAAATCATATCAGAAATAATTTCTGAAGTAAAAAAAGAAATGGTAACTATAATGAAGGAAGTACTAAGTGCTTCTAAAGAAGACACTGACAAAAAATAGAGCAGAATAGAAAAATGATGGAATTCTTGAAAGTGCCATACAGGAAAATAAAAGCTCAAGCACAAGCTGGCAAAACTGTTTGAATGAAAGCAAAAACAGCCCTTCAAACCTTGAAGACACCATTCCAGCTAGTGAAAAGTCAAGGAAAGATTTCTTTAAAAAAACTAGGATACAGGAAAAAATAATTCAACACCTGATAAATGATGCAAAGATGAACATCAATAGACTAATTGGTATCAATGAGAAAGAAGGAGTCAATAAAAAATATGGGCAGAAGTAATAGCAGAAAACTTCCCAAATAAGAGAAAACAATCTGACATTCAGGTAACTGAAGCATATAAACTCCAAATAATATCAACACAATAAAAAACACACTGAGACACATAATAATCAAGATCCCAGAAATTTAGCACAGGAGCAGTATACTAAAAGCTGCTAGAGAAAAGAAACAGATCATATTTGAAGGAAAGCCTATCAGAATAATGGCAGAAGTCTCTTCATAAACCATCAAGTCAAGAAGAGCATGGAGGGGTCAGGGAGATGGCTCAGTAGAATAAGGTGTTTCCCTGGCAAGCCTAAGCATCTGAGTTCAATCCCCAGTTCTGAGAAAAAAAAAAAAAAACATGGAGCACAGTACTACAAGTTTTTCAAGAAAACAAATTCCAACCCAGAGTGCTATACACTGCAAAACACTTTCAAGTATAATAGAGAAGTGAAATACTTCCATGACAAAGCAGAACTAAAGAATTTCATGACAATGAAGCCAACCTGACTACTACAAGATATTCTAGATGACCACAACTTCATGAATGAGAGTGAAAAGGACCCCAAAAATAGGGCAAACAATAAAAAACAGGAGAAAAAAAAGTGGTATACAACAGCAGTTTCTCAATTATTCTTTTGTGTACAGCATAAAATATTTCCATCAGCGTACTTCACAAATGGACTTCTCCTTCACCCTATGGGTCATGATTCTGTCTAAATTACAGAGTGGATATCAAGGAAATTGCAGCAGCTCAGTCCCACAGTTGACACCTGGCCACCAGTAAGCATCATGAGACACTGTCCATGTCCATGACCTACTAGAACTTTGTTCAATATCTTGTCCCCAAATTGTTAGAAGTGCTGTACATATATTTTCCATTCCAGCATTTATGCTGTGTTTTATTCTTAGCAATTCTTTACCATAATGAAAACTTTCTATTAGTTGAAATGTGTTTTGTTATTTAATTTTAATTAATATTTAATGGGCTGGGGAGATAGCTCAGTAGAATAACTGTTTTCCTGGCAAGCACAAAGGCCTGAGTTCAATCCCCAGTTCTGCCAAAAAGGAAAATATTTAATAATTTTTCTGAATATTGTTTAATCTTAACCTTTGTCTTAAGATTTTATATATATAATAATTTTATTGAGAAAGAAATAGCATTGAGATAGTTTCAAAACAGGTTAATAGGACAGTTACAATAATGAATACATTGCAATTTGTTGTCTTCATAGTACTTATTCATAGTACAAGATGCAGATATGATATCCTGTCCAAACACTATTACTACAAATCTTTCTTCTCAGTGAACTAAGAGAAGGAAGCTGTATATCTATCTGAACTATTTTTTGAAAACTATATTTTTTAATTTAAATTTTTATTTTATTTATGTTTTTGAGAAACAAATAGCAATGAGACAATTTCAAAACCAAATAATAGGACAGTTTTGATAATTGATATATTGCATATTGTTGTTTTCATAGTGGTTATTCATAGTATAAGATGCAGATATGATATCCTGTCCAAAAACTATTAGTACAAATCTGTCTTCTCACTCAATTAAGAGAAAGTAGCTGTATATCTATCCTATCTTGCACATACAGATACAAAATTGTCCTTCATTTGCACCCCCTTTTTGTTTAGTTTTGTTAGAGATGGGTATTGTATTGACATTTAAATATTGTAGGTGAGTGAATTCAGAAAAATAATCCAATATAGTCCAGTAGACCATAGTAGTAGTGGGTTAGCATAGGACTGGCAACGTCAGAAGATGTCGACCTTAGCTTTTTACAGCTCAGTTTATTAATATGGCTTTACTCTTCATACCTCATTATTATATTTTCCTGCTGGGTCTAAATCCTCTCAAGATTTACCCTAAACCTTGTACCACAGTTTGTAGATCCTTTGAAAGTGTCAGCCATGTGGATGAGTCACAGCCATTGCTTGACCAATCTGCTCTCTGTGAAAGCCTGAGAGAATGTTTTTTCTGTCCATGTGACCTCTCCTTAGATTACACTCTACATCTCCATTCACTTTCCTCTGTGGCTCCATAATCTCCTTGATCAGGAAATTTGAGGCATCACTGAGTTACAGTGTGTTACAAGATAGATTCACTTATGTCCTGAGTCCTCATTTGAAAGGCTAGGACCAAAATGTTGGCTGTCCTTACAGGCTTCTTTTTCTCTAATTTTTGGTCTGCACATTTAAGTTTTTAACCCTCCAGAAGTGAAGCATACTGATATTATTACCTATAACATGGGCAGTTGAGCTTAACCTCACTATCTGTCTAAACATCAACAATCTTAGGTATAACATGGAAGAGGTATTTTCTATCAACTATTGATATGTTAAACTTTAAATTCCTACAGAATGTGAAGGAAAAGAAAAGAAAACAATATTTATGTCAGCTTCTAGTACTATGGACAACCACTAGGAAAATACCAAGGTAGAAAGTATTAATTATTGAATCTTTGATGTAATTCAGGTATAAAAAATAAGATATGCAAACAGCTACACTCTCTTTACTGATAAGAGTCATATGCTATAATAATGTCTAAGTATAATACCATGTATTCATCTTCTACAATACCAAAACATTATGAAAACAGTTTGCAATATATTAATTTATCAAATCCATCTTGTCAAGGTATCTTAAAACTGTCTCATTGATATTTGTACTTCAATAAAACAAAAATTTAAAAAAATATTTAAAAAGAATAGGAATAAACAATTACACATTTTTATACAGAAATCTAACCATATATAGCACTGTAGCAGGACAGTCCTATGACATTTTTGTTTCTTGTCTCGTTTTCATTTATTACCCTTTTTAAAAAACAAACATTTATTTGAGAGACAGTATAACAGTTCAAAATACCACGTTTTTCATCTTTGACTTAGGTGATGGGCATTTTGCTTTGTGCTAAGGATGTAGCTTGGTGGCACAGGGCCTCCTTGGCAGGCATAAGGTCCTGAGTTCAATTCCTAGTACAAAAAAAAGAAGATATTCTGTTTTAAGATTTATACTGTATCTTTGACTTACAATATAGTTATAAGACATGGTATGATACTTTCTCTTAGCATTAGAAACTTTAAGAAGCAAATTTCCTTTTTTTTTTTTTTTTTTTTTTTTT
>PVKA01012373.1:0-58013 GCA_004027165.1 Ctenomys sociabilis
ACAGGGTCTCACTATGCAGTTCAGGCTGGCCTTAAGCTCACTTTGTAGCTCAGGCTGGTCTCGAACTCACAACAATCCTCCTGCCTCAGCCTCCCAAGTGCTGGGATTACAGGCATGCGCTACCATGCCCGGCTTAAACTGAAGTTTCTGATGGTTTGGATTATCTATACAATTGGCTACAGTTGGTATTTTAAAAACTAAATAGTTTTCATGCTAAAGCCATGTTGAAATAGATAAAAGGAAAATGATCATTAATTTTACTAACTAGAGCAAGTCACTGTTACTATATTAGTATAATTGCTGCTAGATAATTTTTCCATGTGTGTGTAAAATGTGTATCTGTCTTGACAAAAGATGTATCATATAACCAAAATGTTATCACATTCCATCATCCACATGCATCATTATTTCCACCTTTATTATAAATGTTTTTCCACAATAAATCCTGACCAGATCATTTATTCATTTCAGGCTTAGGTTTGATCCATCAAATGTAAAACAAACTTGAACACGTAGAGAGAGAAGCTAGAAGAAGGTGAGCAGACCTGAGTGCTTAGGTGATGGGGCCTCATTCTGACCCTCTATCTATTTTGGTGAATGCAGCATTTCCCAGGCTCAAACTAAGCAAAGGTCTATTGAAATCCAAGGAGGCAATCTTTTGCTTTTCCAAACTCTTATTTGTGATGTTCATTTTAGTCATATTGCAAAGTGAGTGAATTATTTGTCTTCAAATCCACTTTTTTTTGTTTTCATCAAAAGCACTTGACAGAAGCCTCCGGGCATCCTCCAAGGCTGCAATTCTAAAGGAAGCATTTTTGTCATAGTTTTAGAAATAGTAGGTAATGTTTTATGGTTTTAAAGAAGGTTTAATTGGGTAAAAGCTCCCCCAAAGTCTCTTCTCTAACCTTCCTTCTTCTCATCTTATTTCTGCAGAGCTATTCTGTAAGGAGTATTGCTAGTCTTTTAATATTGCCAGATTTTTAGGTAGTACTGAGGCATATGAAAATTTCATATAATGAAAGTAATGGGGAAGATGTGAGCTCTACTCCCATTTATTTTTCACCCATGAGTGTAATAACTGTCTGGAGAAAAACCTAGCAACATTTCCATCTAAGGAGGCATTCTGATTTCAATTTTTAGCCCACAAAAACACCATGAGGTAGGACGAACAGAGTTACGTGTGTTGTCTTTTTAATATGAAATGTAAAAACACAACATATAGTTTGATTCTTATACTTTCTGTACACTTTAAACAAGTGTTCTCTTAGTTTTTTCTTCTTTTGGACAAAATACCCAACATTGACAACCTAAGGGGGAAAGCTTTAGCTTAGCTTATCATTTGCGAGGCTTCAGGCCCTAGCCAGCTGGCTCGAAGGCAGCTGAGACCATCAGGTGCGAGGGTCTGAGGCAGCCAAGTTGCTTAATTCATGATGGCAGGAAGCAGAGCAAGGGAACAGCACTGGAGAGGAGCAGGTGAGGGTCCTAGTTAGCAGTCGAGGCCATATGTTCACCACTAGCCCAGACACACCCAGGGACACACTGTACCGGTGCGCTAGGTTTCTCCTCATATAATGAAATTTACATATCAGAGTTAAGGGTCACAAGGGCTCTCTCTGAGGTTGAAAGAAGAAAAAAAATCTCAAAACTTTGTTAGTTATCCAAGTGTGGGTTTTATTTCCCATTGATCTTAGTCTAAATCTACTTCCTTGGTGAGGATTAGGAAGAGACCCTTTATTTAATTTATTTATTTCTTTAAAAAGGCTATCAATTAGAATTAAAACAGAAAAAAATATAAGTGATACAGATTTTCACTTAACAAAGTAATACAAATTTCACAGTATTTATTGTAATACATGATACTGTCTTCCAACCAGTTATTCACACTATCAGATATATGCATGTAAAATTAGAAGAAAGAAATGTATAAGAAATTAAAAAGACAAAAAGTACAAACAATTGAAAAATGAAGACAAAACAAATTAAAGCACTAACTGCTTCTTTTTATTAACCAGGAGAAAGGTACAATACAGTTGTCAAAACCATCCTGCTTACATACATAGATATATCTCTCTCCCCCACTTCCTCCCGTCTTTCTCCTCATATCAGCAACACTTTCCTTTTGAATAAGTCCATTTCTTTTCACCAGTGTGTGTTGGATCCTTCAGATTCCACTTTTCTCTTTCAGGTCTTCACATTAAGGAGACAGTACAATGTTTGTACATGCAGGTTTGATTTATTTCATTTAAGAGTATGCTCTCTAATTGCACCCACTTACTGACAAAAGATTCAAGTTTATCTTGTTTTATGGCTGAATAATACTCTATCGTGTAAAAATACCACATCTTCCTTATCCATTCTTCAGTTGATGGGCATCTGGGTTGCTTGTAGGATATAGCTATAACAAATTGCGCTGCCATAAACATAGGTGACATATATCGCTGTGGCTTACAGTTCTTCTGGAAGAGTACCCAGAGGGGAATAGCTGTCTGTAATGGGATCTCCAATGCTAGCTTTTGAAGCACTCTCGACACTGACTTCCATCGTGGTTGTACCAGTGTGCTCTCTCACCAACAGTGCAGAAGGTTTCCCTTGTCTCCACAGCCTGTCCAGCACTTGCTATTGGTTGACTTCTTGATATTAGCCATTCAGTCTGTGGTGAGATGTTGTTGTTGTGATTTGCATTAAATGACCAATGATGAACATTTTTTTCATATATTTACTTGCCATTTGTATTTCAGGAAAAGGCCCTTTAAACACACTTATTTTTGTCTCTGAGGTTTCTATAGGTGGAAAACACAAGCTTTGCATACTACAGAGAGGGCTTCTTAGGCAATCTCTCCAGGCTCAAGACTTTAGGAATAAGTTAGGTGCTTGATTGCAAGATGCCACATGTTAAAAATGTAATTATGGATGTTGAGTACTTTCTGCATGCCAATGTCTATTCTGAGCACCTCATAGACATCATTTTATTTACTATATTCATGATAAGGTGAAGGTATCTTTATTATCTTCCCTCTAATAGATATGGATCCAGAAGTTGGAAAACAAAAGAATCTTCCTCACACAGTTATTCTATTAGTAAACTCCCTGCTAAGATTTAGCTCAGACCTGGTCAACTTATTTCCAACAGACAAGCAAACTCAGTAAATGATTTTTAGAGGAGTGGAAAGGAGGAGAGGGAAGCTACCCCACACCTGTGCCTGCTTCCACTGCAGCGGTGGCCGAGTCCTATGAGTCTCTGGGATTCTGGCCAAGCTTCTCTGAGGAGCAGTGCAGCCTTGCAGCATGAGCCAGCCATGAACAGCAGCAATGTCTGATTCTAAGCCTTATCCTTCAGGGCCTCTTGAGATGCTCCGATTCCTTCCGCACAGCACTGGATCATGGAGAGCTAATGGAGCTTGGACACTGGAGGGAAGGAGGGAAGGACCCCAACCGAGACCAGTGGAAGGAGGCACAGGTGTGGGGTAGCTTCCCTCTCCTCCTTTCCACTCCTTTAAAAATCATTTACTGAGTTTGCTTGTCTGTTGATCTTTAGGGGTATTCACTTTGCTGAAAGTCAGGATTCCTTACTTATTTATGATCTTTTAAGGACTAATTCCTCAGCTTAGGCAAAAGTTCAGATTTTTTTCCCATGATGTTATCTACTCTTGCCTGAAGCTTCCTTTATTCTCAATTTGCACCCTAAATTCAAGCTTATCCTACTTGGACATTATCCTAATGTCTCCCAGATGTGTGTATGTGTTTGTTTAAATGTGTTGGCAAATACTGTCTTGTCATTTCCTTCCATCCCTTGTATGCTTAACAAACTTATTTTGCATAGTGAAGCTCCATTGACTTCCCCTCTGTGAAGTTTACCCTAACTCTTCGAGTAGTATGAAGTACTCCTTCCTCTGGACTCCTGCAGCATCACATGACTATCTCTGCCCCTCCACTCTCCTTCTCTATCTGTGTGTGTGTGTGTGTGTGTGTGTGTGTGTGTGAGGGAGAGAGAGAGAGAAACCTGTGTCCTCATCTGTCACTTCCTAAAGACTAAAACCTGCAAGTGTCATGAGCCTGTCTCAGTCTTTGTAGCCCTAGGCCCAGCATAGTGCATTTTAAGTGTTCAGCACATCTGAGTAGAATGCATTAATGGGTGGACCAGGAATCCACAAACATAACCTTAGTACTTATGTTGCCTAAAATATGCCAGATGATGTTTGGCGATTTACGGAACCTCTCAAGGTATTCATTGCCTCATCGGTGAGGTGGCTGTCTCAATCATATTTAATATGTCTTCCTTTGAGAATTTTAAATAGTTTAACAATGGGGTATTTGAGGAGTTTCTGATGATGAGTACTTTTCAACTTGCTTTTGGCTAAAATCTTTATTTCCATGGAAGTTTTTCAAATGAGTGATTTGGTCTGAGAGAAAGGACACTAAATTCCATGGAGACTGAAAATGTTGCTTTTATAATAGAAAGCCTCAGGTCTTATTTCACTGTTGCAGGATTTGTTCAAACTGGGAAGACCCTAAGAGATAAGTCATGAAGAACCTCTTTATTTTCAAGGGGGAAAAGAGACCTGGAGAGTTTAAGTGACTGAAAGTCACAGCACTAGTTTGCAGCAAAACTCAGCCTCTGACATTTTAAGTTTTTACCCCTCTGCCACACCCAGAACCTGATCTAACTAAGTCAAGATGTGTAATAATATATTCTGCTAAGGTGGACGAGGGGCAAACTATTAATATTACTCTTCAAGGCTCTGTTGCACAGTAGATTCTTTTTGGAATAGCTCTAACAATATGCTAGTCTCCTTTGATTTACCTATTTTTTTCCAGCACTGGGTATTGAATGCATTGCTTTTGCATTGAAGGATGTCCCTAGCCTTTCTTATTTATTTAACTATTTGCATTTTGGCATACAGTCTTGCTAAGTCACTAAGTTGCCCAGGGTGAGCTTGAACTCGTGATCCTCCTGTTCTAGTTTCCCAGACTGCTAGGATTGTAAATGTATGTCACTATGCCCAGCTCCAAAATCAAGAATCTTTTCTTTTTTATTGCTGGGGTGAAGTTCAGAGTCTCACCCATGCTAGGCAAGTGGTGGATCACTGATCGACATCCCTAGCCCTGGTTTGTGCTTATATTCATATTGACGTGAGCTCTACTACCAAATGAAGTACAAGCTTATGAACAAGTTGTCGTTTTTAAGCTTTGTCTTTCAGCACCAATTAGAGACTTGTCATAAAGGGAAATGAAGGATCAATGAGACATGGCAAGGGATCCTTGACATGCTACATCGTCTTGGTCATAATAATGTCCTGAAATCCTAATGCAAAAAAAAATTCCTGATCTGCTAAAAAACTTTGAATTCATATTCTACTATGCTAAAAAAAAAAAAGTATCCCTTGCAGTTTCACTTAGTGGGTCTCAATTTTCGTGGAAGGTGGTGTAGATGACCTCAAGATACAAAACTGAAAAATGCACAGGCAAAATAAGGAAGTTTTAATGTCCTAATGAGGACATCTGTCAGGAGGTTTACAGCTGTTACATGTTGTAGGTAACTATGAACTAGCAGCTCACCTTTAATAGAATAGATGAATCTTTTGGATCCTCCTAAAATTTTTATATATGGTAAGTGCATGTATTGTTGATTACTGAGGAAAAATGAAGCCATCTTAAACTCAGTAGATTCATACAACAAGCATTTGGTATGCTCACAGATCTATGATCTGCTAGGCATTTCTTCCATTTGCAGCATCTGTGGCACAGGTAGGCAGATCTGCTGGTCTTGCCTGGGTACTTCCATATGCTTTTGTGTTAATTATTGTTATGTTGATGTAGAATAGCTTTGGAGGGGATAGCTAGCCTCTCTTCCACATGTTTTTCCTTCTTCAACAGATGAGAGCAGACTTTTTCCAAGAGTGCTTAAGTTGACCTGTGCAGGGTAGGGGTGAGGGTGGGGATCAAGGAGAAATCTGGCAGACCAGAACCTGACCTTGTCCTTGGTTCATCAGCGTCACAGTGCATTCCCTAGGCCAGGCCAGGCCAGGCAGAGACAGACTACACAGGTATGGGAGAGAGACAATAATTTGGGCCTCAGAGCAGACAGTTCACTATGGCATGTCAATATGTGTTCATAAATATGTAAATGGCACAGAACTAGGTAGCATATGAGGGAAAACTCTCCTTGACTTTCTTCCATTGTACATTCTTCTCAAAATACAAATAATTCTCTGGGATATTTATATAAAAATAGAATATGTATTTGCCCTTAATAATATGCATAGCTGCAGATTTACTATATTTAAAAATACTTCAAAAATATAGAAAACAAAGAAAAGTAAAAATTGATACCAATCAGCATGGTTATTAGAAATATTTCTGCCACAATCATCAGAAATTTTGCCTTTCTGAAGAAATGAAGTACTACAAATGAAATATCTGATCATTGGTTTAGTAATTACTGCTTGTTTTTGAGCATTTGGATCTCTGTAACTTACCACTATAAACATTTCAGCATAAAATATCCTTGCCATATTTCCCCATACAAATATCAGAGATTTTTGTAAATAATTGCCAGCATGTATAATTTCTGGAATTTAGAGCCCTTGAATCTTCACTGGCCCTGACTTCTTCTCCCACTAGTAAAATATAAAAACTTCCTTATATCTTAGCTCACAGTTAGTATTAAGTTTTCTAAAATATTTCAATCTGATGGATGTGAAGTGACATCATGTTATTAGTTATTTTACATTTCTTTGATTATTGCCAAAATCAAATATCTTATACATTTCTTTTATAAATTGAAAAATCTTGTATGTATGCATATATTTAGTACAGGGTCTCTATGCAGCTCAGATTTGTACATGTTCTCCTGTTTTATCCTCCCCAGCTTGGGATTACAGGTGCATGCCACTATGCCCAGCTTTGGTGGCTGGCAGGGCATGCCCTAGGCTTCTAGGGCTATCAAGGCCTGTGCTACTGGTGATGACACTCGGGTCCTTGTGCCTACCAGCAGCCACTTGGACTGCTGAGCTATCTCTCCAGCTCCTATATGGGCTTTAGTGTCTGTGTTTGCACTGAAATACCAATACACATTCTTTGCTTATTTTTCCTTCAGAATCATTTGAGCTTTATTGATTTTTGTGACCTCTTTATACATTTTTGATATTTATAATTTCATTTATTACTTTTCAGTCTATAGTTTGTCTTTTAGCTCAGTTTGTTATTGTTGGCTATCACTGTGATCATAAAAGCTTTGGATAATTTTTATTTTGTGAAGCAATTGAAATTTAAGATGGGTTCAGGAAAAAATCTCACATCTAAATATTCTTTTACTGCTGTTTTAGTATCCTCTATTTAATTTCAGGTGAAACCTAAGCATTGGCTTAGGTGCCTGGCCTGGAGTGGGGTTTTTCCAATTTTCTGTTCAAGGCCTGTGCACCACAGGTGTCCAGTTCTATTTTCTGAGCCAAACAGAGCTCTAAGCCCAGCCTTGAGGACCATATTCTTTTCTTTTTTTCTTTCTTTGTTTTTTTAAATGTATTTGGTTGTTACAGGGTCTCACTGTGCACCTAGGATTCCTAGTGATCCTTCTGCTTTCAGCCTCCCCAGCACTGGGATTCCAGGAGTGTGCACCACTATGCCCAGACTCTGACGCGCTCAACCCGCCTTGGGGCAGGGCTGGTGCAGCATGTGGTGCGGGGGTTGAACTGTGGTCCCAGTGCTTGCCTATGTTTGCCTAAGCAGGCACTTTAGTCTGCTGAGCAATCTCACTGGCTCCAAGGACCCATATTCTTGAAGAGTCTGCTTTTCTGACGCCACTCACAACCTCTGCACACAACCCTGACATTTTCTTCTCTATTTATGACTTCCAGAGTCTCCCATCTTTCTTTGAAGTTTAGGTTACATTAAAATATTTATTTTTTCTATACTTGATCAAATTCTTGGCTGTTGGTAGTCAGAGAAAGGCCCATGTCAGCTTGTCTCTCATGTTGCTGGGCATCAGGCACTGTCAGCATCTCTTGGGTACAATACTGATCTAAGGACCTGAGCTTTATTTGAATGCTAATAGATTTAGCTGCGGGAAGAGGTCAGCAGAGCTGTCCCAAAAGATATAGGAAGTACTATTTATATAGTTATATCTTTCCAGCTCAAGCATTTTGTGTTTAAATTTTCATCAAACTCATGGGCTCAATGAGTCCCTTAGAAAGAGAAATATTTGGACTCTGCCTTCACTGGAGAAATAAAAAAGTGTTTTGGCAAATATTTGGAAGATATCTAAGTCAGTCCATAAGCACATTTAAATTTATCCATTACTCCTTACTGAGCTAATGGCCAATCCACACCCATTTGCACTTGCTCTGTGCACTTGGCTGCTTAGCCTAATGTCAGAGGCCTCGCCTCCTTGTGCATGCACAACCCTAAGGAAAGAGAGGGAAACAATGGATCAGGCTTCATACTGAGTTATCCCCACAGCTAGAACACCCTATTAAAATCAAATTATATCCATGGCAATGATTTAATGTATTTGAGAGAGAAAGGATTGCCCATAAGACCCCAAAGACCCACCAACTTGTTTATAAAATGGCCTGTGAGCCCTTGCCAACTTTGATCTTGTCCTTTTAACTGGGGCCTGAGACAGGCATACCTTTTACTTTGGCTCCTGTAAGGACTCACCATGCCTGTCTTTTGGGCATCATCTGTGGTTCCTTCTCTCTGCTAAGACTTGAAAGGACAGGTTCCTTCCCCATGTCACACAATCCTTGGATGTCTGCTCTAGAAAGTGAGAGGGAGGAAGCCTGACTCATAAGTTTTAACAGTGAGTAATCGTGACCAGTCTGATCCTTGTATTCTTGAAAACTGTCGCTCTGACCAAGAACATGTGAGTTTCATCAAAGCCTCTCTGATTTTCCAGGCTCATTAGGTACTGGACCTTATACCTGCCAATCTGAGAAACTATAATCTCTTAGAATTTATTAGCAATGCAGAATTTCAGGTCCTATGCAGGATCTGCTGAACCAGAATCTGCATTTTAATAAGATCCCTAAGTGATTCATATGCACTGTTCTACTTGGCTAAATTTCAACTCAGTCTGAGGTTATCAGTATTAAGGTTCAGTTTTCAAAATATGCATCCCACAACTTGACAAGAATAGTTCCCCTCACCTGCTCAAGGAGAGCACAGTCTTTGATAACCATGCTTCTGAATCAGTGTTACAGATGAAGTGTGAGCCTCACTTGTGTGTGTCAAGAAAAAACAAACAGGTGAGAAATAGTGACCCTGTCTTCACCATGTCTGCTCCTGTCCTAGGTCACAGCCTAATTCAACATTTGCTGTTCTCTCCCCATTCTGATTGCACCAGAATACCCTCCTATCTCCACACTGCAAGCGTTTTGTACAGCCCCACAGACTCGGGCTTTGGGCTTACTGTCATGGAGCAGAGTAACATCCACCCACGACAGGTTCAGGACCTTGGCCTTATTAGCACTGACCTCCAAGCTGATCTTGTTATTGTGGTTTTCCTTGTTAGGTAATGAGCGCTTAAGCACCCACTGCTTCCAATTACAATGAATTATTGGCAATATGGTCTCAGCCCTCAAGCAGCTCTCACAGTCTGTAATGGGGAAATGATATAAGGAAGGAAGAATGTGATACATGCAGGATGCAAAACACGGAGCATGTAGATGTCTACAAGGCGGCTATCTCCCACCATATGGTGATTGCTTCATTATCAGAAAGTTTTGGCATTTTAAAAATAGACTCACTTTCAGTGCAGTAATGATACAGTTGGGTGCTATCTTTTTATTGATAGTATAGATGCTTGTTTGCTCATATAATCAAACCACCCAGAAAGTAGTTTTCCAGCTTGAAAATTTTAAAAGGATCAGAGAAATCACCTACTTAAATTCATTACCCAGAAAATGGTTCATGTGTTTAGCAGGGTTTACTGATTTTTCTCAAAAGTTACTCCAATTTAGACCAAAAAGGTATTGCAGAAAGAGACACAAACATGCACATTAATTTTAAATCAAATGTCTTTTTTTATATTTTTATTCATTTTAATCAGAATAAAAGATAAAATGCAATGAAATAGTTTCAAAACAGGTTAGTAGGACAGTTATAATAATTAATACATCATGTATTATTGTCTTCATAGTAGTCAGAGGACAAGATGCAGACATGATATCTTGTCTAAACAATATTAGTACAAACCTTTCTTCTCAATGAACTAAGAAAAAGTAGCTGTATATCTACCCTATTCTCTATTAATTCTGAAAGGACCCAGATGTTGGAATCGACAGAGGTCATTTTAAAGCAAGGAAAATTAGGTAAGGATATATAGAAACAGAAAATTGCAATAAATACACAGAAATAAAATGGAAATTCTACAACCATGAAAAACTAACTAAAATTAGAATTCCCTAGATAAGCTTAAAGGCAGAATGAGACCACAGTCCACATCATCAGTAAATTTGAAGATGTATAGCAAATCATTGATCAGAAACAGAAAAAAAATTTAAATCAAATTTCATTTTCACTTTTAAGAATTTTTATTCATTTTTGCCATGCTGGTGATTGAACACAGTGTATTATGTTCAATGGTAGTTAAATTTCTACTACAGAGCTATGCTAGGTCTTTCTTTCTTTTTTTTTTTTTTTCTTTTTTGTAAGTATTAGGAATTAAACTCAGGACTACAGACTTGCCAGGTAGGCATTTACACCATGGAGCTATCTCTCTGGCCCCTTAACTTCATTATTTTAAAGGGAAAGTTTCTGTGTATCCTATACAAGTAGAAGAAAATAATTATTCCCTACTTTATGTAATTGTGGAGCGATTTGCCAACAGATTTTATTTTTAAAGAAATGTTTTCAGATAAACTTGATTTTTTAAAATATAAATTATTTATAAAGCTATCAAATTTGTGAGTTTATGGCTTCTATAACCACTGCTGCATTTGAATGTGATCTTGTTTGACATTTTTCTGGAAGTAATGATAAATAATTACATGAATTTTCCCAGCAAATAGGACAAATTTAAATAAATATTATTTTCTATATTTCTAAGAAGGGATTTAATGTGCTTGCTTTGGTTATATCATGATTCCATTTCAAAAAGTGAATAATTATAATTAGTCCCTATGAAGGTTGAAGAGATTCACTGGTTATATTGTGTGTCCTTTAGCAAGTTTTTCCTAAGCACTTGACGAAGGCAGCTTAGGGTACCTGGAAGGCTCTGTGGATAAAGGTGAAGTGGAGGGTGCTGTCCAGAAATTTGTTAGTGAGTTGGGAACAGAAAACATGATGGAAACCATACATAAAACTGCCATGGAGATAATGAACTAAAATGTGTAAAGCTCCCTGTCTTATTATCATTTCTTTGTCTCAAGGTAAATGCAAGCACATAACCTGAAAACTGGCCACAAAGGCAAATGATACACAGAGTCCCCTTTTCAATAACAGTATTCTATGACGAGTGCATAGTGGGTAGGCTGTAGGCTGAGCTCTTGGCTCAGTGGTGGTGGAACTAAGACCAGATCCATTCTCTGTGCTGTCACCATGTCATCAGTCAAGCAACAAACAATTCAAATGGACAGAGTCAGAAATATCTTCAAAGAAGAGGGGAAAAACCCTAAATGATAATAGAAGCCAGTGAAAACTACAGGAAATGTATCATAGCTAGGAATCCTGGAATAAGACTGTGTGTACTGAGTGACTCGTTAGAGCACTGCAACTCTTTAATTGTGTTTTTGATGTAGAGAGAGTTAGAGGCCCTTGTCTGCATGGTGATAACACAGGAATGGATCTGGTTTTAGTTCTACTACTGTTGAGCAAAGTGAACTAGGGTGGTTCACTCCCCTGGGGGCCTCAGAGCACAGTGGGAATATTGACCTGCTCATGTAGTGCCCACAGTTGCTGTCAGATGCAGCCAACATGGCTCCAGGGCATGTGGCACAAGAGAATGGAAGCAGATGAGCTGTGAATCATCCAGCAGGCAGCTCCACAGCTGAGAAAACTCAGCTTAGGAAACTGGGTCAGGCTGGGGTAATGACCGTAGTCAGAAACCTGTTAGAGGAAACACTATAAACCTGTTAGCCTAGGAAAAATTGAGTGTTTTAAAAATAAAGATGAAACAAAGGATTGAAACAGGCAGTGCTTCATATGTCTTCTACCTTGAGAAATAGAAAGAGACACTGGAATTGTGAGTAAAGGAGGGAAGGTTCTATTATAAGCCAGAGAAGGAAAGCCTCACTTATCCTTCAGTTTCAAGCATGATCGTTAGTTTCAGGTGTGTATCCATAATGCAGGTGAAAGAGAAAACCCCTCAATTCACCCCAGATACTGGTTTATCAGCCCCTTGAAAGCTGAGAACATTTTCTCTGCAAACTTAAATGTTACTTTCATGAAATCATTAGGTTTTGGGAGATTCTGGGCAATACTTGCTACTGTAATTATTGCTTAATTAAGCCTAAAATGGTCATCTAAGTATCTAAGTTCCATAGAATTTGGCACAAATAGGAAACAATGTTGTGGACATAATTTCATGTAAGCAATTTGACTTCAAGCAGGGGTAAAACCTGTGCTTTGCATATGCATCTCATCTCAGTGGCCCAAAAAGAATAGTTAGCCTTAATGGAGAATGGGAGAAAATCTGCTTGCATGGTCAGTAGGGTCTATCAGCATGATAAAAAATTATCACCCAGAATGTGCCTTACAACCAGGGGGTCACAAACTCAAGCAGGTGGTGGAGAGTGTAGTTCAGTAGTAGAATGTTTGCCTAGTATGTGAAAGGCTCTGTTGAGCTGTAAAAGGCTCAAGTCAACAACTTCAGACAATTGCAAGATATACTGATAAGCCACTACTACTATGGACTATATTGGGTTATTTCATTGAATTCAAGTACCTACTATATTTGATCTGGCATCAAGTATGAAGAGGTCCTTTAAAGACTTCCCCAAATATAGTTTCTCTGATTCCAAGAACTACAATCGAATTCATGCAGTACTGTTGTCTTATGACAAGGAGTGGGTTTTATTATTTTTATATAATAATAACTGTGCCAGTAGTGAAGTTTCCATTCACCATTATCTAAATGCTCACTATATTTTACTTAATAAGCATCTAGCAAGTATTACCTTAATACTCATCAATCTGTGAAGTAGAGATTATTGTTTCCACACTCTAGATTATATATATATATATATATATATATATATATATATATATATATATACACACACACACACACACACACACACACACACACACACACACAGCTAGCCAGATAGCTCAGCAGATTAAAGTGAGTACTACTTAGGCAGACCCTAGACCGGGATTCAATCCTGGTCCCTTGCTGGCCCCACCCTTGGGGTATGCTGAGATGGCGATTAAGACTGGGAGTGGTGGCATGTGCCTGTAATCCAAGGGCTCAGGAGGCTGAAAACAGGAGAATCACTACAAATCTGATCTGTGTGGTGAGACCTTGTAGACCCTAAACCAAATACAAAAGTAAATAAATAATTAATAAAATAAAAATAAAAATTTTTTAAAAATTAAAAATATCTAGAGAGACTGAAGGATCCTGGAAGATTTCCCAAACATTACCCAATTAAGGGATCACAGTTCAAAGATCTGGTCTTCTTATCTTGGTGTACTCAGCATGGGGAAATGAGAGTTGATTTCTCAAAAGTAAAAGTTGATTTTTTTTGAAAAATAAAACAAAACTATGCATCTGATTTGTTAAAATCACTAACCATTGTCTAATCTTGACAGTCCATTTCATGATCAGGTGTCAATATGCATAGTAAGAGAGTGAATTCCTCTACTGAATTTTCCTTACCTTAATACCCAAGGCATTGGCATTCTGTGGCTTGCAGACCAGTGAAAGAGATAAGTCTCACAGAAGGCTGAAGGCTAAGGGCTTTTCTTCTCATATGACCATTCACTGTTGTGTGGTAATGACTTTTCCCAATTTTTGTGGAGATCGTATTAAGAACTGGGCATTGCCCCAAGAGCTTTGTGCCTTATCTCACGTAATCCACAGGAAACTGCCCGGGGAATAGGCAGCTGAAAGCTAGAGTCTGCATAAGTAGTTCAAGGTCAGATAGCTCAGACTGGGGAGTTAGGAGACACCACCAGTCCATCTGTCCCTCAGCCTCAAAACTCCAAGCCACAACTGTTGCTGAATGAAGAGAACTGTGAGGCTCTTTTTTAGATTCTCGGTGTCCTCAAGGAAGAATTTGACAAGATGTACAGAAAAGGCATGAAAGGTACATATTCACTGAAAGAAGAAAGGAGCTGTGCTGTGCAGAGGGAAAGCAGGCAGGCAAAAAGGTTACAGAGACTTAGGATAAGTGATCCTGGGCTACCACTTCCATGTACATAAGGCAATTAGGGAGGCCCCCTGTGAGATGCTGGGCATTATGCTTGTATAAACTGACCCCTCAAAACAACCTCTTAAAGTCATATTATTATGCTGAACTGTAAAAGACTCAACTCAACAGCTTCTGACATTGCCAGACATACAGAAAGCCCAATACTATTATGGACTACTGGACTATTTTGAAATATTTTGCTGAATTCACATACCTATAATATTTAAATGACAAAACTAAATAAAAAAAAAGGGATACAAATGAATGACCATTTTGTATTTGTATATTTGAAATAGTTGAGATAGATATACAGCTATATTCTTTTAATTCAATGAATAGAGGGATCTGTTCTAATAGTAAATAGAATATCATGTCTGCATCTTGTACAACAAATAACCACTATGAAAACAATATGCAATGTATTAATTATTGAGTCTGTCCTACTAATTTGATTTGAAACTGTCTCATTGCTATTAGTTCTTCAATGAAATTATGGAAAAAAAACCTTTGGCTTTCTGTTTCACATAAGTAAATGAAAGATCACATAAATAAATAGGGTCTTTTGATTGGTTGTGCCCATATACAAATGAAGGTTTGAAAAATAACAAGTTTTTGAATGGTCAGAAAGAGCATTTTTCTGATTGGTTCTCTGCCTAGTGATGATGACATCACTGTATTAGGAATATCCCTCCCCCTATTGCTGAGTCCTCTGATGGCTAAATGCCCTCAACTGTGGAGTCTTTCATTTTGCTATTTATATTAAAATTTTGAGTTGTGTTAATTTATTTCTCAGATGACTTACCTTTTCTATGAGGAATATTTAATTTTTTTGGAAAAACATCTATTTATTCATTTATTTGGTACAGGGTCTTGACACACAGCTCAGACTAATAGTGATCCTCCTGTCTCAGCCTCCCAGTGACACCATGCCCAGTTTTGGTGCCTGGCAGAATGTGCCTGGGGTTCTAAGGCCAGCATGGCATGTGGTACTGGGGATCAAGCCTGGGTGATTGCACTTGCCAGGCAGGTGTTTAGACCACCCAGCCATCTCCCCAGTCCTTAAGAAACAATTTTTTTTCTTGAAAATGGCTTGCTATCTTTAAATCACTGAAATAGAAAAAATACTTTAATTTCACTCTTTTATATTTATACATGAAGTGTTTTCACATTGAAGGTGATTTTACTTATTTTCATGAATTTTTTTTTAGCTGCACTTGGTTGAGGCCTCATGGCTTTTAATGGACTCACTGCCTCACCTTATGACTCCTCTTTTTTAAAGTAACAGTTTCTATATCTGCACTTTTAGCTCATCTATATGGATGTATGATGTCTGCTTTTTACTCAAGTCACTTCCGTTTGTAATTTCTCTCTATTAACCAGAGTAAAGGCCAATCGGCTGTGAGGCAGTAAGCCATGTCACTTCCCATTTAGAAAGGCAGCTCCAGGATGCGAAGAGGCTGTGGAGTCAGCAGAGACCCCAGCTCTATATTCCTAGTCCATTGTGTGTTCAGTGGTCCTCACCATCACCTCTGTAGTATAGTTCCTGGGAAGCAGAAGGGTGAAAGTCAGAACAAGCACAATACACGTTCTTCATAAATATGTACTCCTTTGTCTAATATCCACATCCCATTGGCCCAAATCTAGTCATTTGGCTTCTTCCCCAGTCAGCCATAAGAGAAACTGGGACATGTGAGCTCTGCTGGAGCCATTCACAGTCTCTAGTACTTCTGGACCTAAAGGGAGGAGAGGAGAATGGATTCTGGGGTTAACTAAAATTCTCTGCCAGTTTAACCCTCCAGCACACGAGCATCTCATCTCGTGTACCCCTCTGCCTACACAGAAACCATGCTCACTTTCTTCACAGTGGGCTAGGGAGACAGCTCAGGGTACTAAGCACCTGCCTGGCAAGCACAAGGACCCCCGTTTGATCCCCAGTCTTGCCTGCCATGTTGGCCCCGGGAAACTAGGTGCACTGAGTGGGCCACGGAAACTGAAAATGATTGTTTTCATTTACTCCACCCTGCTTGGAGTTCAGGATTTTTAGGAGACATTCACAAATCTCTGTCAGTTCATATGCAGCACCAATGACTGCTACACAAAGTGTGCATTACCTGCAGGACAGTCGCCACCTGCAAAGGAAGAGGAAGCACAGCACATAGGCCAGCCAGTGGCAGTCATCAAATCGTGCTGGGCAGAGATTTTCTCGGCCACGCTGGGCTTTCCTCCTCGTTGTAACTCATTTGTCCATTCTTCTTGGCGGTCTTTTTATGTTATGGCCAACTCTGTGGTGGGTGTTAGAAAGCATAGACTGATTAGGGACTGCTCCCCTTTTATGACTGTTTTTACGGATACAGGATTGGGCAGCTCTGGTTTGGGTGTTTGGCATATCACTGACTTTGCCACCCTTATTTCTTTGACAATGTGATTTTCTTAAAAAAAAAAATCCTATTTGTTTACAATGTGTCCACATAGAAGTATCCTTTGGCTATCTTCCCCAGACCTGCAGTTTCCACTTTTTTTGTAATGAATTCAGTACATAGTTGACTGTAAAATTTATTGCTCACTTTAACGGGTGCTACCTGAGGTGAGCTGATGCAGGACTCATCACTGGGAAAGCTGTGCCTTCTTTTCCTTAATGTTTGTGGCTGGATTAGCTCCCGTTGTGTGATCCAAGGACCTTCCACAGTACATCCTTGAAATAATCTCTAAGAAAAAATCTTGTTTCCTGTTTTCAGAGGAGAGCAGATGGCTTTTCTAGCAGGGGTCACCAGTGTTCCAACTTATACTCTGTGTTTTCATCCCCTATGACCTGGTCTCTAAACCACTACCAGATATTTTCAGTTTTGCAGTGGCTAGGTGGCAACTCTCCATGGATATAGAAGAAGCTGCTGGATCAGGAGACTTATGTGACTTTGTCATGAGAGAAGGTTGTTTCTGTCTCACTTAATTGCCTCCAGATGGACAGGTACATGGAAATGGATCAGTACTTTGGCTTCCCAACATCCACTAGATACCTGTTTTCTTCACTTTGTCACTGCTCTGGGGCCCAGGAAGGATCCTGGCTATAGCACTAAATGTGGCCCATACCATTATGGCCACTTTCCATCAGCAGGAGGGAGAGAGGGGGAGACAGAGTAGAGGAGAAACAATGTCCTTGTGAGACCCCGAATTACAAATTATACCCAGCCTTTCTAATTATACCTCAGTGACCTGGACAGTCCTTTAGGCACACAGCTATGTGCAGAGCAGGCAGCTTAGAACAAGGAGGTACAGACCATGCTGGGGCAGTTGTACACCTGAACAAGACTCAGTGGGCCCTCCAACTAAAAGGGTGAATGAAGAGTGACACAGAAAATCAGAGAGTCTCTACCACAGTTCTACTGCCTAATTATAACATGAGGTTAAAGTGTCACTGGACTCCCTTGGTTCTCAAATACCATCTCCTTCCTAAGCATCATGAACAGTAATGGGAAAGAAAAATGTCCTCTCAGTTCAAGTACTTATTCAGCTCTTTCCCTGAGTTCTTACACATACACTGTGGATAGAGTTTTAAGAAAAACCATTAGAGAAGTGATCAACTATTTTAGGTTCAATGTCAATCATTTTTGAGCTCTCTTCAGCCAACCACACTCTGTGACATGTATTTCTGTCACCAAAAGGGTATATTTATAACTTATTCCAAACAGCAAGATTTAGACTGCATCTTTTCTTGATCCTGCCATCGTTGCCAGTCTCAGATGGAGTAATTCAGACCTGGCTGTAGTGCATTCATGGAAACAGGGCATGTTCACTGTGAGTGAAGACGTGGAAATAATGAGCTAGTGGCAGACCTACCCAGCATGAATCTCTGTTGCCCCTGAAAACTGTAGACAGAATTGCTTTCCACATTTTTTGGAGTAAAAAAGTTTACTTAAATTGAGAGAGGAAGAAAGCACAGAAGAGACGCCATCTCTGGAAAGAATGAATCAAATACAGATTGAAAGCTATTTATTTGCTTTGTTTTCTGGTATTGGAAGTTCATTTGAAAATTATAAGCAACTTCTGTTTTTTTTTTTTTTTTTTTAGTTTAGCTCTGTAATCTGTAACTCTAAATACATTTCTGAGGGTGTGTGTGTATATGAATGTTTGTGCACAAATATGGATGCGTGTGTGTGTATCTGCTCCCTTCTCTGTTCACACACCCGCTAATTGTTACAGCACTGTTGCTTTGACACCCACCCACCCTCTGCAGTCCTGGGGATAGAATGTGGGACCTTGCACTTGCCAAGCAGGCATATACGCCACTGAGCTACCTCTCTGGCCTCTGCTGGGACCCATTTTGGTCTTAGAATTGTTGCTGTCCTCTTCATTTCTGTGTAGTATATCTCGGCTCTGATTATGTTCTTGTCAGTTGTAGGTGCTGCCTTTATGCTTGGGTGCTGAGGACTGTTGCTTCTGGAATGTTTGGGTTTCCCTAGTAATTGTTACCTTTGGGGTCTGTCCTTTGTTTCTGCTTTAGGCTGTGCCTCTGCTCTGTTGTGAGCTTGGCCTTGGTGTCCTTCTCTTCTTTCCCCACCCCTCCATGAATCTTTACCATTGAGGTTTCTCTCCTTAACTAAAATCCCGATAGCTTTCAGTGATTTACCATGAGCATGTTATTATGGTTTCATGCTTTGCTTTTAAATAGAATACATGCAACCCTTGCAAGTTATAGTACAACTTATCCATTTGTTTAAATAAATAAATGTTTTAAATTACTCCCAGTTAAAAAACATTAATCTCCTTTTCCTTCCAATCATCAAGAAAAATTTAATTTGCAAGAAAGTAAGCCATGTTTATACTATGGCTTTGCACATCTTTTGGCACATGCTTTTAAACCTCCAAAGAGACAATGTATTCCAGTCTGAGAGACACTTATTTCTCAGCCAAAAAGTTAAACTTTTGTTCTTAGGTTTGTGATATGAGATGTTGTTTTGGAAGGGGAGATTTTTCTAAAAACCTAAAACTCCTCATAGTATGGATTACTACTCATAGATCCAGTCCAACCAACACTTGCAGTTTCTACCTCTGTCTTGTTTGACCCACATGTGTGTATATTGATTCTTTTCTGACCTTGACTGCAGGCACTAAGGACCCAATATTTTATCCCTGACCCTAGGAGTAATGCGCTATTTTAGGTTCCTCTGACTTTCATGTGTGATACATTTTATTCATTTGTCTTATCTTGTAAATTTCTTTGTATTGTTACATTTTTCTGTTCTAGAAATTACTAGTATGTTCATTTTTAACTCTTTGGCTTAACCTCTCTGTATACTATTACAGAAATCAATTTTAAAAAGTCATAAGCATGCTGTGGAGACCCAACACTAAACATTTTATGAATGATTTAGAGTAGGGCTAAATAATTACATTTTGTGGCCAAAAGTCAATAAGTTAGAGGAATAATTATTTTTATCTTACTAAAATATATTGAAATTATATTTTACATAAATTTTATAATGTAACAGCATTTTCCTAGCATAGGTGAAGATGCTGGGGATTTCTACTTTATCCACATTGCCTCTTAAGTATTGGCAAAGTAGGTAGGTAAGTCTGATCATCACCAGAGGTTTTACAAGGCATGTGAGAGGAGGTCATCCTGACCCTCATGCTCTGAGAGCAAGGCACACAATGAAGATGTCTTGACATATACTTCCGGGGTATATTGAGCGACATCCTGTAGAGGGGTGACTTATTCACTCATTTTACAGATGTTCATCAAGCTTTTCTCCTTTCTGAATGCTGGCCCATGGTGGTGGAGGTTGAAACAGAGAGGGTCCTGCTCTCGTGAGGCCCGTGGTGTCACCTTGTGTCTCGATGTTGACTGAACACTTTCTATATGCCACGTATTTCACCTGAAGTAACTCCTAGAAACAATCTTGAGCTTTTCACTATCAGACTTATCCTGATTGTGGTGTGAGCTTTTGCTGGATAGAGATAGGGGCTCCATTTCTTAGAATTGGGATAAATATACCTTGTTGCTTCTTGATATCATACAACGTCACAATCTGAGATCTCCTTACTTCATTTCATATCCAATTTGATTTTCTTCCAACATTTTTGAGACTCCATCTCCACCACTCCTTATTTGCCTAATCTAAGTTATATAGGTCTGTGTCTGACTTTTTAAAAAAATTTCTTTTCTTGTATGATGTGATAGCATTCTCCCCTGTCTGGAAAGAATCTTATTTTTTTCCCCATACCAATTTGTTAGAACTATACATCTTTAATAAGTTTTTTCTATTAACTCTATCCATTAGATTTAATTCTAAGTATACAGAAAGGTTTTATTTATTTATATTTTGGGAAGAGTCTTCAGGATGTTCTGCGTCTCACTACTAGATCAGGCTTGTAGTGCTCTGCCTGTTTACAGCCTCCCAAGAGCTGGGCTTACAGATGTGCCCCACCATGCCCATTCTCAATTGCCATCTCAGCCTGCCCTGGGGTGGGGTTGGCATGGCAGAACTCCCAGCCCCTGCACCTTCTTGCAGGTACTTTAGTCCAATGAGCTATTTGGCCAACCCGTAAGAAAGTTTTGTATGTTGTATACATGCTATAGTTCGAGCTCAAAAGATGCAGGTGCTCATTTATATAGATGCCCTTTTATTTTCTCTATCTACATTATACGTTCTTATTCAGGGTAAGAAATGTGTCTTCCCTTTGTAGTACATTCATAGAGTCCTGTATACTGACCAACTCTGAATACTCAAGAATCTTTTTTTGAAATAACTAATATTAACGCCTTATTCAGTTGACTATGGTTTTCTGTATGGTGACGACTTTGACTTTGGTCTGTCAGCTAAAATAGTGTCCTTTTTTGATATTAACTAAGACTAAATGATATGTTCACTGATTGACTTTTCTTACTTTTGTTTGACATGGTGAGTGTTAGCCTCTACAAACTACATTTCCCTTGCCCTTAAAATAAGTGTCCAAGCCAGGTGTGGATGCATGCACCTTCATTCCAGGTACTTGGGAGAGTTAGGCAGAAGGGTAGATTGTAAATGCTGCAAAGAACATACCAGTGTCTTAAGGACAGGCTGACAGCGAAGCTAAAATGAAGCACGTAGCTTGTGACCAGGGGAAAAACAAAACGGTGTTGGAGAAAACAGAAATGTCATTTATAACTGTCTATTGGAGATGCTAGAGAGATTCATGCCTGGGAGGGCTGATGACAGATAATCCCTAAGTTTCTTGCTAAGGTGCCATTTTAAAATTTAGAGGAGAAAGGAAAGATTGTTTGAGGAAATGTTAGCAGAGTGAGTATAAGCACAAGCCTTTAGAATTCATCATGAGAAGGTCAATAGTTACTTTCTGTTGGGTTATATGCAAAGTGGTGTGTGATACTCTCAAAGCAACCATGATAAATTATTAAGTATTTGCAATTTATCACATGCATTAGAGAATAATGTACTGCAATGTGAATTGATGTCACTAAACAGCGTTGGCTGGAGCATTTGTCTAGATATCATGTGAGATCGTCTGAGAGAGGGATGAACTCATTAGTGACTCATATTGGTGCATAAGTCTGTGTTTTCTCTCTCACAAGGTTTTATTTTTCAATTTTGAGCTAGAAAATGAAGAATTGCAGACACATATTTACATTATACAAGTGTCCTGGTGATACCCCTCCACTCTGATATTGTATCGAAAGTCACCAGTGCTTTCTGAAACATAAATGACAGAATTGTCTCCTTCTATTTAAATACAAATGTTTAAGGAATACTTGATAAATACATATTTGGGCTTTGGACTTTCTAGTTATCTATAGCTGACATGGAATACTATTAATCTATTGTTTGCCAACCTAGTTACAAACCATATTTCCTATTATACTTGGCATTATTTTATGAGGAATAATTCACACTAAGCATGCAAAAGCATGCCTCAGGTAAGGATTAATTCTTCAGGCCTGTAGAGCTTACTGTTTTTCATAGCATCTTCACAGCCTGAGTGTTTTCTCCTACTGACTCATAGCAAATCATTGTATTTGTATGTGGAGGAGAATAAAAAATAACGTTGCATTTCCTTTCCTAGCAATTATAGGAGCTCTTGTCATATTCTGTGGTTTGTTGGCTCTGTAATGCCTTAAAAATCCTTAACATTTTTTCACATTATTCTTAAAAATAATTTTTTATTATTTTATATTTTAACTAATACTTTTCTTTTTAGTATTCTTGATTTCACCTGCATTGCAATACATTCAAAATCAGCTCTGCTTATAGGAAAATTGAGAGTTTTCCCGAGAACTGTAAAAACTTTACCTGCCTAAGCAGTGAAGTGGCTGGAGAGAGGATATGGACAGGAGAGGGATCCTGTGATCTCCAGTCAGAAGGGTGTGGCAGAGGTTGGGAAGCAGCTAGAGGAACAGAGAAACAGACACAGACAAACACAGACAGAACCAGAGAAACAGACATGGAGAGATATCAGGAGCAGGCCCAGGTAGCTAATAGCAAGCATTCTGTGCCCAGTGGGCATCTCATTTTCAAACGGAAAGATAGTAGACACTTAAGAATTCTTTAGTTGGGCCAGCCAGATAGCTCATCAGATTAAAACTGCTGCTTAGGCAGGTGCAGGGACCAGGGTTCGATCCTGGCATGCCGTGCCAGCCCGGTCCCTTGGGAGCTCTCTGAGATGGCGAATGAGGCTGGGCGTGGTGGCATGCACCTGAAACCCTAGCACTTGGGAGACTGCAAATGGAAGAGTCACTACAAGTATGATCTGTGTAGTCAGACCCTGTAGACCCTGTGGTCTCCGTACCAAATACATTAAAGAAAGAATTCTTTGATTACTACTTAAAATGCAATATTCACCTGAAGATATTTAGTAATCTTGAGGAATCGCCATTTTATAATCTTGCATATAACTTTGAAACTGTTAGAAACTGGAAGGCAAAATAACCACAGAAACAAAATCACCACTAGGCTGAATGGATGATATATCTGGATTCTGAGTTTTCACTGGGAGGCAGTGAAAATGTGGCTGAAGACCCCTCATTGTTATTTGCTTAATATTGTGTCTTCTTCCTGCAACTTTGTCTGACCTTATCTAACATTCATGAGCATGGATGTAGGACTGGTGAAGACTGGAGGGATGTGTCTTCACAATAACGGGCTCACTTTGCATTTATAACACTGTTGCTCCATGCTTAGCTGCTATCTCACATTGAGAAATTTACTATTTCTGAAGGCACAGTTCTGTTCTATGTGTTGACTCCTATCAACTCTATCAGTTTAACACTATTCCCATACCCGTTATGATAAAGAGGGAGCTGAGACAGAGAGGTTAAGTAATTTGACTATGGTTACACAAACAGTAAATAAGAACTGGCATAGCATTCTGGCTCTAGGGTCTGCATTTCTTATCATGACTGGCCCTGACTATCTATTATGACTCAATAAGCTTTTTACTCCACAGGAAGTACAATGGAATTGGGTGAGAATGCAGGGCTTTGATTATTCCTTACTGTCTCTGTTGCGCAGTTCTCATTTATTGTTAACATTTTATGTGCTTGAACCAATAAAAATATTAGGTCTTTACCATGAAAACAGGTAAACTTATCCATTAAACCCTCTACCTTCCTGAATGTTTCATTATGTTTAAAGTATTACATGTGCTTAATTATTTTTAAAGTATTTTAAAAATATGGAACTCTGTTCTGCTCAATATGGTAGACACTAGCCAAATGTGGCTATTTAAATTTAAGTTAAAAGTAATAAGTTCTTCTTGGTTATGCCAGCCACATTTCATATGGTCATTAGTCATATGTTCCTAGTGGTTACTGTACTGGGTACCACATAATAGAGTGTGGCCAGCATTACAGCAAGTTCTATTGGGCAGTACTACACAGATTTAAAAAGATGGTATACTATTTCAAATGAGGCAACATAGTAATTCAGTATGTTTAGTATTGAACTGAGTAAATTTTGCTGTCTTTCAGAATAAGTATGTGCTTTCTTTTCATTTCCCCTTACTAATTTTTATTATAAACAAATGAACTTGTTATTTTTTTTTCTATTTTCTTGTTTCAAGTCAACCTTCATTCTGAATATGTGTAAAAGCAGCTTCCAGTGCCCAATAAATACATTAACACCTTTGCCTCTGTGCAAAGGTTTCCAGACTTGTTTCTTTCAAAAAGTGTTCCTGAGTGGCAGAATTTTCTGGCATGTTCAGATTGGACTAAAATTCTGTATCGTCTCTGAATACAATTATTCCTCAAAAGCATTCACGGTCTTTCTTCCTTTTTTGAAAAAAACATTCCTAGCATGTATTTTTCTATTAGTGTAGGCCATACATTTAATGTATATATCAAAGATACTTGTTTTCTATTTAGTAAATCACTCAGTGTGGTTGTTAATCTGTATTGTCAATTTGGTTGACTTGAAGTATCATAAGGGATCAATCAACAAAACTCACTTGTGGGTGGGTGATATTGGGTCATGGAAGCATGGCTTTGGGATCTGCATATGGTTCCTCATCCCTCTCTCTTGTACTGCTTCCTTGTTGTATTTTCTGGTTACTACTAGTTAGGCATCTTTTGAATGCCTCACCTATTGATCATAATGGTAGGCATAGACTGAATCTCCTGAAACCATGAGACCATTTAAATCTCACTTGTTTTAAATTATGTATCAGGTATTATACCCTAGTGGTGGGAAAGATAAATAATACAAAAAATTAGTACCAGGAGTAGGGTGATTAGGCTACGGATATAGCTCAGTGGCTGAAGCCACTGCCTGGATAGTACAAGGTCCAGAGATTGATTATTTCTGGTAGAAGAAGAAGAAGAAGAAGAAGAAGAAGAAGAAGAAGAAGAAGAAGAAGAAGAAGAAGAAGAAGCAGAAGAAGAAGAAGAAGAAGAAGAAGAAGAAGAAGAAGAAGAAGAAGAGGAAAGAAGAAGAAGAAGAGGAAAGAAGAAGAGGAGGAGGAAGAAGAGGAAGAGGAAGAAGAAGAAGAAGAAGAAGAAGAAGAAGAAGAAGAAGAAGAAGAAGAAGAAGAGCAAGAACAAGAACAAGAACAAGAACAAGAACAAGAACAAGAACAGGAAGAAGATCTTCCTTGATCCTGCCCATGCCCGCCCAGCCCCAGAGACTGCCCGAGACAGCGTGGCTGACTCTAGCAGCCTCCTCCATTCTGTCCAAGTTGCCCAGCCCCAGAGACTGGCCTGAGACAGCAGCTGACTCCAGCGGCCTCCTGTATCCTACCCCAAGCTCTCCCAATGAGTGGGAATTTGCACGACTCACCAGGCTTCCCAGATCAGTGAACGTGTGGTGAGTCTGAGGGAGAGCCCTTGGCTTCTTCCCCCGCACGCTACCCGGATCCCCGCCCCAAAGCCCTCCAAGCCAGTGACCTGCCTGAAACCTCAGAATCCACTCACCAGCACCTCCCTGGATCCTCTGCCCTAAAGCCCGCTGAGCAAGTGGAAATTTCCCGGACTCCCTGGGCATCAAAGTTCAGTGAGTGTAGAACTCCAGGCCTGCCATGCTGGAGAGACATTTCCCAGGCATTCCCTGCCCACGCCCCACCCCCGTGGCCTAGTGAGAGCTCCAGGCCCACTGCCCCAGGGAAACACTTCCCAGCGATTGCTGGTCCCACCCCACAGCTCCAGACCCAGTGCAGGTCAGCCTGGAGTGAGAACTCCAAGCCTGCCACGCTAGAAGGACATTTCTCAGTGATCCTCATTCTCACCCCATAGCCTGAAACCCAGAGAAGCCTGGCCTGTGAGTGAGGGATCCAGGCCCGCTGCACAGGAGAGACCTTTCCCAGCTTTCTTGAGTACTGGCCTGTAGACCCGGACCGAGCACAGGCTACAAGACCCAGTAGAGCCTACTTGGGGAATAAGATCATCCACTATCCTTCTGTGAACCCAGAAGACCCACAAAAGCCCAGGCCTGCCTACCTAGAGAGCGACCTGCCTGACACAGGAGGGCTGACGCCAGCAATATTCCAGATCCTCTCCCCAAAGCCATCCAAGACAGTGGGAATTTTCATTACTAGCTCTGCATCCCAGTTCGGTTCATGCTCGCCTGAACAAGGAACCAACAGAGGGGAAAAACAGGAGTTACAGCAAAAGGGAACTGAACACAATAGCTAGATCCAGGATAAGCACACCTGGATAATCTCAAACTTAATAGACTGGCACCCGAATCTCATAACAAGCTAAGGTTATAGCTGCACCAAAGCTCTACACAAAAGATCAAAGGTCACTGGTTTACAAAATGACAAAGACAAAGGAAAAAATACAATCCCAGACCTGGAGTCCACCAGTAAGGGCAGAGGACACTAGCTCAGCTGCAATAAATGAAGTAACAAATACAGCCAGAAAGGAACAACAACAGAAAGGTATAGAGGAAATAAAATGAGAAGTAATTCCCCAAATTAAAAAAGAAATATCTGAATACATTGTGTCTGAAATAAAGAATGAATGAATTCCAGAAACATTGGGAGGAAAAACTATGCTCACCCTGAACAAGTACACAGAGCACTATTCCAAGTGAAACATATGAATTAACAGTGACTGAAGCAAAGAAACAATAGCAGAACGATCATGAGGAACTCAAAGCAGAAATAATTTCTGAAATCAAAAAAGGATTCTTTGAAAAAAGAGAATTCTTTGAAATCATAGAATCTGAAATACAGAAACAAGTCCAGAAATATACAGAGGAAACCCAATTTGGAAGAAACACTGCAGAAAAAGAACTAGTAACTACCTCTAAAGAAGACATGGGTAAAAATATTGAGGAGATCAGGAATATGATGGATTCTTTGAATGAGCAATACAAAAAAGAAATAGAACACATGAAACAGAGTCAAAGAGATGTAGAAAAACTAAAAATATCAATCATGACTCTACAAAATCTTTTGAGTGAAAGCGAGGACAGAGGTTCAGATCTTGAAGATGCCAGTACAGCTAGTGAAAAAGTGAGAAAGGATGTCTTAAAAACGAGAATGCAGGAAAAAATAATCCATCAACTGCAAGGTGATGCCAGCATGAACAATGTGAGAATAATTGGTATCAATGAGAATGAAGAAGTCAATCCAAATTACATAAAAAGAATTTGGGGAGAAATAATCGAAGAAAACTTCCCAAAAATGAGGAAACAATCCAACATTCAGGTCACCGAAGTATACAGAACACCAAATAACTTCAACCCAAGCAGAAACACACCGAGACACATAGTAGATAAGATCCCAGAAATCCAACAAAAAAATAATATACTGAAAGCTGATAGAGAGAAGAAGCAGCTCACATTCAAAGGAAAACCCATGAGAATTACAGCCGACTCCTCCACACAAACAACGAAGGCAAGGAGAGCATGGAGCAGAGTTCTTCACATCCTACATGAAAACAAATTCCAGCCCAGACTATTATACCCTGCAAAACTCTCTTTCAAGTTTGATGGAGAAGTGAAATACTTCCACGACAAAGAAGAGCTAAAGAATGTCATGATGACAAAGCCATCCCTTCAGAGGCTACTGAAAGATGTTCTAGAGAAAGACCACAATGACCAGAACACCATGAATGAGAATGGAAGAAACACACTGAACAGGACAGACAATTAAACACAGGTTACAAAGGAGTAAACAACACCAGGTAAATATGACAAACATCAGTCATCACATTTCAATTACAACCATCAATGTAAACAGACTCAAATCTCCAATTAATAGGAATAGACTGGCACAGTAGATTAGGAAACAAAATCCAACAATATGCTGTATACAAGAAACACACTTAACTCAAAAGGACATTCATAGGCTCAAAGTCAAAGATGGAAAACAATACTACATGCCGCAGCAACTCAGAAAAAAGCAGCAGTAGAAATTCTGTTCTCAGACAGTCTCAACTTCAAACCAAGAATGATCAAACGACACAAGAAGGCCACTGTATATTGGTCAGGGGAAACATTCAAGAGCAAGAAGTAACACTCATAAATATCTATGCACCAGACATAAGAGCACCCAACTATGTAAGACAAATCTTAATGGACATGAAAAACTTAATGTCTAAGAACACAATCTTGAAGGAGACCTTAACACACCCTCATCTCAAAAAGATAGATCAACCAGACAAAAAATTAGCAAGGAAGTAGCAGAACTGAACCAGAGCTTGGAACAAATGGACCTGGTGGACATATGCAGAGTGTTCCATCTAACCACAGTGGAATACACATTTTGTTCAGCTGCACACGGGTCATTTTCCAAAATATACCACATACTAGTCCAGAGGTCATGCCTAAGTATATGCAAGAAAATAGAAATTATCCCATGCATATTATCTGACCACAGTGCAATGAGACTGGCAATAAATGACAAAGGAAAACAGAAAAATCCACTAAATTCACGGAAACTAAACAAAACCCTACTCAGCAATCAATGGGTCGCAGAAGAAATTCAACAAGAAATTCAACAATATCTGCAATTCAATGAAAATTCAAGTACAACTTACCAGAATTTATGGTATGCAATGAAAGCAGTTCTTAGAGGGAAAATCATAGCTATGAACTCACACATTAGGAAAACCGAATGGGAACAAATTAGCACCTTAATGTTGCACCTATGACAATAAGAAAAAGAAGAGCAAATGAAACCCAGAGCGCAAAGACGGAAAGAAATCATAAAGATTAGAGCAGAAATTAACTCAATTGAGATGAAGAAAATAACTCAAAGAATCCACAAATCAAAATGCTGGTTCTTTGAAAAACTAAATAAAGTTGATAACCTTTGGCTAACCTCATCAAAAAGAGTTAAGAGAAAATTCAAGTACATGCAATAAGGAATGAAAAGGGTGAAATCACCACAGACCCAGTGGAAATTCAGAAGATTATCAATAGTTACTTCGAGAATCTTTATGCTCACAGAATAGAAGACAGAAAAGAAATGGACAGATTCCTCAAAAGGTACAAATTACCAAAACTGAATCAAGAAGACATAACAACTCTCACTAAGGCAATAACAGCCAAAAAAATATCAAATGTAATAAAAAGCCTTTTAACAAAGAAAAGTCCAGGTCCTGATGGATTCACTGCTGAATTCTATAAGAAATTTATAGAGGATATAATCCCCACACTCCACAAACTCTTCAATGAAGTTGAAAAGGAAACAGCCCTCCCCAAAATCATTTCGGGAGGCAACTATAATACTGATTCCAAAACCAGGGAAAGACACAAGCAAAAAGGAGAACTACAGGTCAATCTCCCTGATGAACATAGAAGCAAAAATACTCAATAAAATCCTGGCAAATAAGAGTACAGCAAATCATCAGGAAGATCATACACCACGACCAGGTAGGATTCATCCCAGGGATGCAAGGATGGTTCAATATCTGAAAATCTATAAATGTAATACACTATATTGATAGACTGAAATCTAAGAACCACATGATCATCTCAATTGATGCAGAGAAAGCTTTTGACAAAGTACAGCACTCATTCATGTTCAAGGTCCTTCGGAATTTTGAATAGATGGACTGTATCTTAACTTGATAAAAGCCATCTATGACAACCCAAAAGCTCATATAATCCTAAATGGGAAAAAACTGAAATCTTTTACTCTTAAATCAGGTACAAGACAAGGATGTCCTTTATCACCCCTCCTATTCAATATAGTCTTAGACTCCTTAGCAACAGCCATTAGAAAAGAGGGAGAAATAAAGGAAATAAGAATAGGTGAAGAAGAAGTTAAATTATCACTATTTGCAGATGAGATGATACTTTACTTGGAAGACCCCAAAAATTCCACCAAGAAACTACTAGAACTGATAGGGAAATTCAGTAGCATAGCAGGATACAAAATCAATACTCAAAAGTCAAAAGCATTCCTCTACACAGATAACAAGCACACTGAAAGGGAAACAATAGAAACAACACCTTTTACAATAGCACCCCAGAAAATGAAATAGCTTGGGATTCACTTAACCAAGGAAGTCAAAGATCTTCTCACGGAATATTACAACACCCTAAGAAAAGAAATTATAGAGGATTTCAGAAAATGGGATGATTTTCCATGCTCCTGGATAGGAACAACCAACATTGTGAAGATGGCATACTCCCAAAATTGCTGTAGAGTTTTAATGCAATCCCTATCAAACTGCCACCAACATACCTCCCAGACATAGAGAAATCATTCCTAAAATTTATTTGGAACCACAAATGACCTAGAATAGCAAAGGCAATCTTGGCTAATAAAGACAAGGTAGGAGGCATCAGAATTCCTGACTTGAAATTATACTACAAAGCCACTTTGGTAAAATCAACATGGTATTGGCAAAAAAAGAGACCTGATTATCAGTGGAATTGATTAGAAGACACAGAGGCATCTACAATCACAGTCAGCCATTTGATCTTTGACAAAGGGGCTAAACAAGCTCACTGGAAGTAAGTTAGCCTCTTTAACAAATAGTGCTGGAAAACATGGATTTGTACATCTGAAAACTAAAAGTTGACCCAGCTCTAATACCATGCACTAAGTTAAAGTCAGAATGGATTAAAGATCTGAACATTAAAACAGAAACTATTTCCTGGAAGAGAAAGTAGGAGGAACTCTTCAAGACATAGGGGTAGGTAAAGAGTTCATGAACAAACATATTTTTGCACAGGAAGCACTTGAAATAAACAATGACTGGGATCAACTCTTCTTAAGGAGCTTCTGCATGTCAAAATAAATTGTCAACAGAGTAAGAAGACAATCCACAAACTTTGAAAAAATCCTAACTAATAAGCAATCAGACAGAGGTCTACTGTCTAGAATTTATAAAGAACTAAGATATAACAGGGCCCTCAAATTTAAAGACCCAGTTCAGAAATGGGCATCTTAGATGAATACACACTTGTCAGAGTATGAAATTAAAGAAGTGAATAAATATATGTAAAAATGCTCCACATCACTAGTCATCCATGAAATGCAAATAAAAACAACACTGAAATACTATCTCACTCCAGAAAGAATGGTTATCATAAGGAAATCAACCCACAACAAATTTTGGAGAGGCTGTGGGGAAAAGGGAACACTTCTCCACTGCTGGTGGGAATGTAGACTGGTACAGCCATTGTGGAGGTCAGTGTGAATACTCCTCAAAAGACTAGGACTAGAAATCCCATTCAAGCCAGCTATTCCCCTACTAGGAATTTTCCCAGAGGAACTAAAAACATTGTATTATAGTGATATATGTGTACCTATGTGTATAGCAGCACAATTTGTGATAGGAAAATCTTGGAAACAACCAAGATGTCCAACACGTGAGGAATCATTGAAATGATATGGTATTTCTCATGTGGTACGGTATAATGGAGTATTACTCAGCTATTAAGAATGATGAGCTTGAAGCATTTATACTGAAGTGGATGCCACTTGAACATATGCTCATAAGTGAAATAAACCAGACACACATGTGTAAATATCGTATTGTCTCCCTAGTATAAGCAACGAAAAGCAGAAATACAAATGGAAACATACAGCAACTAAAAACAATTGAGTCAGATAAGGCAAAGTGAATGGCATATGCTTCAGGGTACTAATCAGCTTTTCTTCTGGATGGTTAAGAACCTAAGTTCACAAGTCAGAGTTGGAGAAATAGAAGAGCCACAAGGCCAGCCAACATTTTGGCCCTAGCCTTTCAAGGTCAGCGCAGACTCAGGACATAGGAGAACCTGTACTGCAACATCATGAAACTCAGTTGATCTCCAAATTTTCTGAACAAGGAGATTATGGAGCCACAGAGGAAAGAGACTGATGATCTACAGTGTGCCTGGGGAGAGCCACATGGAGAGAAAACTTTCTCTCAGGCTCTCACAGAAAGCAAACTTGTCAAGCATTGGCCATGACTCATCCACATGGATGACACAGACAAAGCTTCTATAAAATAATGTACAGGACTACAAGATAAACCCTGAGGGGATTTCATTGAACTCATAAAAAACATAAAGTACATGTGTTGGTATATAGGTCTTGCTCTATCTAGTTCTTAACCATCCAGTAGAAAAGTGTAAAAATGAAGTATACACTGAGGGGCCATAATAATAAGTTGAGTTGTAAATGGTTATGGTAGACAACTTCTTCAGATAACTCACTATTGTTGTGGAATGCTGGACTCTGTTGGATTGTGTTGTCGAGTTCAGGCACCTAAATTAATTGAATGACAATGGAGTGCCCATCTTTGACAGGTATAATCAAAGGAAGGGGTATAGAAAGGAAGAATCATGATGTGTGTGTATGGGCAGTACAGTTGGGATAGATAATGCTGTGCTTCTACATAATTCTATGAGAGGCAAGATTTGCACTAATGGTGGTTGGACAGGATATTATGTCTGCTTCTAGTGTTGTGGACGACCACTAGGAAAATAACAAGGTTGAATGTATTAATTATTGAATCTTTGATGTAATTCAGGTATAAAAAATAAGATACGCAAACAGCTACACTCTCCTAATTTACTGATAAGAGACATACGGTATCATAATGTCTGTAGGTATAATATCATGTATGCACCTTCTATGATACCAAAACATTATGAAAACAGTTTGCAATTTAATTTATCAAATCCATCTTGTCAAGGTATCTTAAAACTGTCTCATTGATATTTGTATTTCAATAAAACAAAAATATAAAATAAAAAAGATATATAAGTAAATAAAACAGTGGCTTTCTAAAAAAAAAAAAAAAAGAAGAACCAGAAGAAGAAGAACAGGAAGAAGAAGATCAAGAGGAAGAAGAATAAGAAGAAGAACAAGAAGAAGAGGAAGAAGAATGAATAAGATTGTTACTGCAACCATACTTGGCCAAGTTCAGAACTCTTTAGAACTAGTTTGTAGGATGAAATTTGAAAGGTTCAGAGATGTGGAATAGAAAAGCTATAGAACAGTGCTCACGAAACTTTTAGAACTTTCAGTGATAAATAACCCGCTGTTGCACATATGCCACTGGTTTGCCACTACTGCCCTAGGATGCTATTACCGTAGCCTGAAGGGTGATTATTTAAGATGATTATTTTCAGTTGGGAACATGGAGTTAAGTGACAACGAGACAGAAGGCCATATGTGTTACGATCTGGCAAAAAGAAAACTGTCTATATTTTATCCATGTCTTGATACTTTGTGAGTACTGAAATTAACGGTGGAGGTTAATTGATTAATTAATTTGGGGTGTCAACCCAAAATTGATGGCTATTTTTGTCCAGATGTACAGTGAGATTCTGAAGCAAAGTAGAGCAGGAAATTTGGAAAAATTTAAATTTCTGCAGATAAAGACCTAGGTGCAAAGGTAAAGCCAAATTTTAGCCTGTGCTAGTGTACCTTGTGATTATTTAACTTATTTTTTAACTATTTACAGGAGTTATCAGCTAAGATAACTGCCTTGAGTCTCAGAGGGAACTTCGACATTAGTGTTGTAAACAACCCAGGATGACTGATGTTTTGGAAAGGGACTATTTTGTTTCAGTTGTTTGCAGGATAGTTAGATTTATAACCTTTTGTTTATCTTGAGATTAACTATGGATTTTAGGAAGATGTGGACCAGGCATTGTGGTGTATTCCTGTAAGCTTAGCACTTGTGAGGCTGAGGCAGAAAGACCCTTGTGAATTCCAGTCCAAACTGAAGTACATAGTGAGACCCTCTCAAAAGAAAGGAAAAAATTGTATTTGGGTATCAATATGAGAAGGGGTGGAATGTGACAGTTAAAGTATATTGTCAACTTGATTCACTTGTAAACTGCTAAGGGCATTCATAAACCACAGTGCTGGGCATCTTAGATGGTTATAGAAGCATGAACTTGGAGTCTATATCTGATCATTTGTCCTTTGTTCTCTAGCACTGTTCCTTTCTCTGCTTATCAACTGCCATAATCTAAATATCTCTGTTCCTTTATTCCCTTTCACCATGATCATACTCTCCAGGAGTAAAACAACAGTGGACTGAATCCCATGAAATCATGAGCCAGGTTAAATCTGTCCTCTTTTAAATTGTCAGTTCAAGAGATTTGGTCCCAGCAATGGGAAGACAGACTAATACAACAAAGAAATCAATTTAATTTATCATGTAAAAAAGCAAAACTTAACAGTTTCTTACATATTCAACCGACAATATACCCAGTCACAAGTGGCAGATATTTAAGAGCAACCTCTACTTTTTATAGGAAACAAAAACTAAGGTGGAATATTTTCCTAGATTCCACCATTAAAATATATTGAACAGAGACTGGACCACTACATCATTTATTTGTTAACAAACATGTATCTTCCACCAGGTGAAGCATTGTCTTCACAGGGCTCTGAACATCTGTAGTTAGAGGTGTACCACTCAGCCTTAAGATGAATCCAGTTGGGAAAATTAGCAGAGAAATAAGACATGTAGTGGGATGTATGCTTGGATAAGAGTATTTCACCCTTATTGGTGGAGTAATGGTGAGCAACAAATTCTGGTTAGGATATGAAGTCATGAAATCTTCCGAAATAGTGTACCCTGGGCTGAGTCTGATGGGGCACTTCCACCTGGAGGTTTGTAAGAGTGTGCATTTTGGGGGAGTTGAATAAAGGAAGAATTAATGGTGAGAGGATGGACTAAAGGCTGAGCTAGGATAGAAGGATCCATATAGGCTGTGTGATGAAGTTTAGATTTTTTCTCCAGAAAACAAGGCTTACTAATGAAGTATTTAATCATGGCAGCAACATTCATTGTCACATTAACATTTTAGAGCTCATGCAATGTGACCTATTGAATCAAAGCCAGGAGAAGAGCTTTTCATGGTAAGGACTTGAACTAAGACAGTGGGGAGGGGGCAATAGAAAAGAGTGGAACAGATTTAAGCAGGATTTTGGGTTTGAAATAGAAAGGTTTAGTAACATATTCAGAGAGGGCAATTAAGCACAGTGTGAAGTCGAGAGTAATTCTCAGGTTTTCATGAAATATATTCCTGCAAGAATTTCTCCATGAGTGGGAAATTAGGTTAAATGATATGTACAGTCCCTTTATAGGTCTATGAGCCATAATTTAAAATGTTAACTCTTAAGTCTCTTGACAGATTTTGCTATGTATCACAAAATATAGTAACTCTAACATTTAACATCTACATAGTATGATGGTATGTCATTTTTCAAAAATTACATTCGGAAAATAGTAAATTTATGACATTTTATATTGACAACGCTGCTGGGCAATCATACATTTCCAGTAAATGTATAAATTGACATAAATCTTTTAGGAAACATTGTATATTTTGTGTCAAAGCAATTATGTTTACCCTACCATGAGGTTTTATTGGAGACAGCAATTGGGATGAAAGAGCTTTAGAAGGAAGTGTGTATTACAGTGATGCCACCGTGACAGACCTGTGAAATACTGACCATGACTTAGATGTTGAAGAACTGGGGCTGGCAAAATAGCTCAGCTTAGACAAGCTCAGGCAAGTGCAGGGACCACCGTTCAATCCCTCGCACCACATGCTGTGCCAGCCCCACCACGAGAGCAGGCTGAGCCTGGCACAGAGCCTGGGTGTAGTGGCATGTGCCTATAATCCCAGCCCTCGGGAGGCTCAAGGCAAGAGCATGACTATGAGCATGAGCTAGGGAGTGAGAGCCTGCAACAACCAAATACATTAAAAAAAAGAAGTCCAAGAACAGAAAGAGCACGTAAAATGGAGTACATTAACTCCATGAAAGATAGGTAGTTGAGAAAGTGATGACTCTGATGACAACCACAAGGAACTATGTCTGTAGTTCCTGATTAGTTCAGTGGAACTAATGCTTGAACCATACATTCTGCTCAAAGTTGAGTGTTCCTTTTGTGTTTCCCTTACAGTATCTTGGAGGAAGACTGATACAATGCTTAGCGGTTACCAAACTCAAAATACTGTGTACACATTTTAACCAATAATTGTGGGTTTACATGAGTAAAGACTAAAATCAATCATGATGTTTCTAGAGCAAGTAGGACAACATTTTTCAATTTTTTTCCTTCCCAAGTTTTTCTTCATGTTTTTATTCTCTGATGCTGTGATGATATTTTAACAATTAAAAATAGAAAGAACAGTTGTATTTTGATCCCAAGATTGTATTGTTTAGATCTTCAGTTTTTCCACAAGATTGTTATTATCCTTCCCAATTTAGAAGAGTTAGATATTTAATAATAGAACACATGTGCAGTGCTTCTAGTACAGCATTCTGCTTTCTAAAAATTCGTTCAGCACAAATTTCACCAAAGCCCACCTACACCTTTGGATCTATTTAATAATTTTGTTTTTTTGCAGTTTTATCCTATGTAGTGCTGCGGTATCCATGCAAAAATGAATTGAATCCTAGCCAATCTTGAAAAAAAAGTAGAAATACTTGCTGTGTGCTTCATGAGGGATGAACCAAGTGCATTTTGCTAGTTTCTCATGTTTCATAATAAATGGAAAATAGGAAGACAAAGGCCCTGTTGCTGAGGTCTTGCTTTCTGGACAGCCTTCTACTTGAAGCTGTTGAGATCCTTCCTTTGCTTCTCCAGATGCTGTGGCTGCTTGCTTATCTGCCCTTCTTCTCTCTATTTGCACACTGTTCTCACTCAGTCAGGGTCCTGCTTTCCCAGTGCCACCACAGTCTTTACAGAACTATTTTCCTGACATGCAGTGCAGTAGTATTTATTTGGCTATGGATTTGGTCCTTACACAAATCAGGTATCTTTTTCCTCTTTTTCTCTCATTACAGTTCTTAAATAAATTTTAAATTCTGAGAGATTCTCATGTTCATTAATTTCCTTTGTACAGCATTATGTCCAATAAAACTTGATTCTTATGGACATCATCAATATCTGAAAAAGATTAGTAAGCCGTTTTTTTCTAAAACAGAAGTTAAATAAGCAGGAAGGAAAGAAAAAAAGACAAAAAAAGAAATATCCTCTGTGTGGGGATTATAGATATGAGTCAGTGGAGGGTAAAATTCTTATTAGTAGTACACAATGTGACAACCTGACTTCACATAAGTCACTGTCTCTGTGATGCCTATGAGACCTGGTAGGATTATGAAGGTTAATCCCTGTTGTAGAGTAATACAATGCAAGGAAAGAATTTAACACTTTTTTGAATTATATGGTCTCAATTTTATACCCAAGTAGTGTTACAAAATCTCTGAGATTTGCAGTGAATATTTATTACTTGCTACTGTAATGAAGGTAAGCCTGATGCATCCATCCAATCCTTTCAGTTTTTCCATCACGTAGATTCTACCCTTTCTGAAAAATCCTGATCGGGCTGCTGCTCTCCTTGCCTGCTCAGGGCTCAGCGTGAGACGTTCTTCCCTATGGCTGACATTTGATTTTCCTTTCTCCCATGTCAGCACTAAGAGGCCAGAGACCTCTTCATCCACCATGTAGGGCACAGGCAGGTGGCCCATTTGCCACTGGTAAAGGGATTCCTGCAAATTTTTTTTCTGGAGAATTGTGAGGTATTTAATGCCTAAATGGATGCAACATACTAAAAATATGTAGGTATATTCAAACCACAGATTAAGGCAATCTGTAATTTCATTTCTCATATAAATTTCAATCTAAATGATTTAGTTTCAGTTTTGCCAAAAAGTTCTTTCAGACTTTGTGTGTGTGTGTGTGTGTGTGTGTGTGTGTGTGTGTGCTTCAGGGAAGAGTCTACAAGGTGTTCAAGGTCTCACTAGTAGATTGGACTCATAGTGATCACAGCTTCCCAAGAGCTGGGATTACAGGCACGCACCACCTGGCCCAGTTTCAGATGCTGTTTCCATGTACTCTGGGGGCAGGGCCGGCATGGCCTGTGTATCGAACACCCAGCCCCTGTTCCTGCTTGCAGGTGCTTTAATCCACTGAGCTATTTGGCCGGCCCATTCTTTCAGATTTGTTCATCACCTTCTAAAACACCTTTGCCACTGTTTCAGACTACTTGAAAAGGTTTGAGCTAAAGCCTTTGGTGTCTTTTCCCTCACTTTGGTGTCTTTTCCCTCGCTTCTTCTTCCTTGAAATATTGAACACCTGTCCGGTTAGAGCCTCACACACCTGCCAGCTAGAATCCTAAAACAACCTCCCAAGGCACAATGCTGCACATTCCCATGCTGGATCCTCCCATGCTCCATTCTGCTGGCATTTGCCATAGAACTTCATTTCTTTGTGATTTTCAAAATGCTTAACTAAGATTATTTGGGAAATAGTCATTTTTATACAAAAAAAATCTTATTTTCTTTATTATAAGAACAAACATAATATTATATTGAAAGTAGGATCAAGTATCAGTTGTAGTTTTGTTTTAGTACTAGGTTTTTTATGCTACTAAAATCAATTCCTATTTTATCTGATATTTTAATTTGGGAAGCAAACAATTTACAGGCAGGTGAGGTTTGGCCTGTATAAAAAGCTGGTGCACTGGTACAATATGGGTTCTTGTGTCATTCATACTTTAGTCAACGTATCTTACTCTTTGAGCTGTCTTCATAAGATCAGGTAAGCATCTATCCTACCTCTAAAACAGTGTAAGATTATGAAGCACAGGTGTAAAGTTACAGACTTCTTTTAAAGAGATAGCCACTTACAGAAGGTGTTTGCCTAATGAGTAGGGTTAAAATAATTTATTTTGAAGTTATTTTATAATTTTAAAGAATATGATGCAGCTAGGCTTCAGAGAAAACCCATCCTACTTTGGAATCTTGATTTCCAAGAAAAATTGTTTGCACCTATTAGCTGTTTTTCTGTTATTTATCTCTATTTCTATATGCTATGTTGTGCTTCCATTTCTTGATTTTTGTCATCCTACTAGGATGACTGAGTTTCCCACAATACATAGCTTGCACAGTGTTATGGTTTGTGTCTAGGTGTCCCCCCAAAACCTCCTGCAGTCCTGAGGGGGCATCTGGAGTCTGTGATTGACTATTGTGGGTGTGGATGAAGCACCTGCCCTGGGGCAGGCGATTTGCATTGGAATGTAAGGAGGGATGAGAGGCTGGCCAGCTGCCAGAGCTGCTGCTAGCAGCTCTGCTCTTTGCCATGAAAGGTCTGCCATGTGCTGTTTTGCCTTGGGGCCAACTAAGTGTGGACTGAATACTTCAGTAACTGTGAACTAAATAAACCTTTCCTTCCTTCATTTTGAGTGTCAGGTATTTGTCCCAGCGATAAGAGAAGAGTAACTGAGACACACACATATATACATATTAACATAATACATTTCCTTTTCTCCAAAACTCCCAATAGGATTATGTCACAATTTTGGTTTCATTAATACCCAGTGTTCTATTATGATGATTCTACACAACATGTTACAGTTGATATAGATAGTGTACTAATCTAATCCCTTTCTTTGTATGCATTTTATTTTTATTATAATTAATGATTTTTCATATGCTTGGTTTTCTATATATTATTATTAACTTATCCTTGAACTGTGTCAGAACTGTATATATTATTTCATTATAAGTAAATTTCTAAAACTACCACCCATTTGTTTTTCTCTTGAATATACTTCTAGAGTCTTCCATCCTCCTTGCGCTCTGAACTGGATGATTTATAGGCCATCTTCATAGCTGTTGAGTCTATCCTGTCCTAATCAGCATTTTGGCAAACTCACTTGCCACTACTGGGTTAGATTCCTAGTTGCTCAGACATAGGATTTTCTTTCTTGTTTAGATCACCTACATTCTTCAGAAGGTTCCTAAGCAGGATATACAGAAGTAATTTTTTGAGATTTCTGCACATCTAAAATGCTACCCACGGACCAATGATTTATAGTTTAGCAGGCTTTCCGTTACTCTAGATTAAAACTCATCTTTCTTTATAATTTTTAAGGCATCTCTCCATTCTTTTTCTGAGCAGAAGTGTTGCTATTGAGAGTTCTGAAGCTGATCTGAGTCCTAATCCCTTTTCTATAAGCTGCTACTAATCTCATGTGCTTTGAAGTGTGCTAATATTCCTTCATGTGGACCTTTACATTTTTTTCCCTGCTTTTTCTTTTTCCTTGTATCTGATAAATAATTTCAAGCTAAAATCTCATGTTTTCAGTTCTAGGAATATCTATATTTTATTTCCTTGGTAGTAGCCTCATTTTATTTAATGTTTTGGTGGGGGCAGGGAGATTTCAAAATCTGAATGAAATTCTCTAATTTCATGATTATGTTTTTATTTTACTTTCCAAACTATTTAACCTTCTCATATATCTTATTTATTTGTTTATTTATTTATTTATTTAGTCTTTTTGAAACAGGGTCTCACTATGCAGTTCAGGCTGGCCTTAAGCTCACTTTGTAGCTCAGGCTGGTCTTGAACTCACAACAACCCTCCTGCCTCAGCCTCCCGAGTGCTGGGATTCCAGGCCTGTGCCGCCATGCCTGGCCTTATTTATTGATATATTCCTCTCTGTTATCATTTTTAATTTCTAGTTCTGTGAATGTTCTTTTTCTTTGGTTTTTACTTTAGTCTTTCTATTCTTGTTGTATGAGTGCACTTTTCCTCTCTGAGGATATTAATACTCTTGTAGTTATTTTCTGCTTACCTCTTCTTTCTGTGTTCTCTGAATTTCTTTCTTCTGTGTGTTTTGGTATCTGACTTTTCACAACAGAGGCCCTTCTCTAATGGCTGGTGTGGCATTCACACCAACATGCTGATCTGAAGGTGTTTTGGAGGAAAGGGCAGAGTTCTCACTAAACTGTGGGCTTTTCTTTAGCATGACTCAGTAGACCTACTCATTTGGCTGGGAAACATCCACATGAATATGAGACTGTTCTTACCCTTGGCATAGTTTCTCTAGAGAAGACTATTCTGATTCACTGCAAGCAAGAGGTATAAGTTAGATGACAGCAATATGGACACCAAAGAAGGAAGGTTGACCAGATGTTTCCAATTCAGTGTGTGGCATTCATTTTCAACAAACTTGATACATCCTGAACTGTTTGGATACGTGGTTTCTAAGGAGTGACCCCAGGATCAGAGGTGACATTAAAGTTTCTTCACCAAATCTATAATCAATCCTACTTTGTAGAATATCTACCATGTCTACCACACCCTGGTGTGAGGTGGAACAACCACTTTATAGCTGTTGGTGGGAGCCATACAATGTGGGCTTGTGACACTCTTCTCTGCTTGGATAAGTGAGCTACAACTTGTTTATGTCTACTTTTCAGTTTTCAAGACATTGGTGACATTGCTGTCATTTCCCTCACTTTCTTTACCCTTGACAATTTAGTTAGAAATTGGGAAGACAAATAGAAAAGGTCTTATCTCAGGCACTAAAATGAAATAGCATGAACTGGGTGGCTTAAAGAAACGAAAACAAAACAAAACATTTTTTGTCACTATTTTGAAGACTTACAGTTCAAGATCTGGGCACCAGTACGGCCAGGTTCTTGATGTGCTCTTTTTTCATGGCCTGCAGATGACTGATTCTTCTCTGTGTCCCCACATTATGGGGGAACAAAGAGACCTGTTCTCTTCTATTCTTATAAGGACCCTCATGCCCTCTCATCCTCACGGCTTTATCTAAATGTAGTTATCTTCTCACTTCCAAATACCATCACACTGATAGTGAAGGGCTCAACATGAACCTCAGGAGGACACGGCCATTCAATCCATAACATGGATCCATTTATATGCTCTACACTAGGCAACGTTTTGTTGTTGTTTATTTTTCTGCTGTCATTCTGCTAAGGAGATTCAGGTAATATAATAGAATTGGAAAGATACCATAATAGATGACTTATACCATTTTCAGTGTTTTGAAAGGGCACGGGCAGAATACAAAACAAAAGAAGTGGAGAGTGGCAGTGGACAAAGAAATAGGGAAAATTGAATGATGAGTTAAAAGGCCATCTCTGAAAAGTGAAATGAAAGCCATTAATGGGGAAATCAGTTTCTAGACTACCCCTCATGCTCACCTCATTTTTATTGACCTGAAAAGGACTATGATCACCAACCCCTAGCACCTGACTGAGGGTCTAAGACTAAGGATTCCACCACTAAGGCATGGTAGAACATGTTTGAATCACACAACTCAGCAGTGCTGAGACAAGCTGATCACAAGTTCAAGCCCAGCCAGGAGAATTTAACAGCTCCGTCTACAGGGCAGAAAAAGGAGCAGGTACTGAAGGTCAGTGTGTGGGCCTTGGATTCAATCCTCAGTACCACAAATAATAGTATGCAGTGATAATAATAACAGTTTTAAATTCCCTAGCTATGCTATGATTCACAAGACCAGAACTCATAAATTTTTACTTATGTATCTTCTAGTTCTTATCTTGTAGGCTTCTTTCTCAACAAAATTAATTAAAAAATACACATGAGGAAAAATGCATGCCCAAAATTTTAACAGAATGAATATAATATATAAAATAGATATATGAAAAAATAGAGTTCATCCCAGGAAGAGTGATTTACTGTTCTATATATTAATTCTGACATTCTAAAGTTAATTAAAGTACTGTTCATAATAAAAAAAATTAGCGAAGTGATTTGTTGTAGTTTACATGGTGTTCTGTGGCCGCATCAGACCTGACATAATTCATGATACTCACATTAAGTCAAGTATATTGAACATTTACAGAAACACAAAATATTCAAATTCAAAGGAATTTTCTGGTAAGAACTCTTAGGTTAAGAACTCTTTTTTTTCTACAAAAGAAGAAACTCGCAGACAGAGTTGTTACATTTCTTACCCAGATCATGTAAAGGGAGTTTGGACACATTCTAAGGTAGAGATGAGAAAATGATATTTTCTCATGAATGAGCCTGTTCTAATGATAGAATTTTGTGCTGCTGTTGTTCCATTTAAATTGCAGGATTTTTTCCCTGCACAGCTGAACTGCTTTTCATTTATAGATATTCACATGCTATATATGACTAAGTTATAAAGCCTTTGTAAAGAGAATGAATTTTATCTAAGAATCACTGCACAAATGGAAATTGTAGAATTATATCATGGAAATTTATGAGGTAGCAAATTGTTATCTTTTTGTTCTTTGCAGTTCTAGTCAGCTTTCATTTTTGTGCCTAGAAGATGTGGTAGTGTTGAAAGCTTTATACTCTTTTCTATGAACAACCTGAGATAAATGATATCACTTAGGGCACAATTTCATAACATACTTGCTTTATTTTTATAACACTGAGACTATAGAAATGCTTGGTTTCAGTTAAAGACTCTTTGTCAGTGAATTCTTGAATGATGTGATTCTGACCTGACTTACGTATTTTCACAAGTTATAATAAGAAAATGTTTTTTTTTCAAAAATCTTCTTACAAGTTTTGACACATGTAAAATAAATATTATTAAATAAATAGTATGTATCAAAATAAAAAACAAATATTAAATAACTCAATATTGATTAAAATAAATAAAGCAATGCAGAAGGTTGTTTTATGGCTGGTAGTTACAATTTATTGGATCCTGCTGAAATCTGTGGCTAATAGGATTCATGCTTTATTATGTTCCCTTTAGGCAGCCATTTAGTTTTGTTTTCTTTGTGTTATTTCCACTTCGAGATGAGTCAATGTTTCCTATTGTGGAAAAGGTAAAATTCAACCCCATTTTCTACATAAATGAAAGGTCTTTGTTACAATATATTTACATTATTAGCAGCAATCATATTTTCATGGAAAATAGAGTACATGCATCTAAACGGATAGATTTATCAGAAATAGAGATTACCAGTGTCTGAGTAAATATTGCAAAGCTTACTTCAGAAGTGTTTTCTGACTTGTTGACCCTGTGCACACCAATGTACCGTATGCCTATTTTATGTTGCTCTGCTTGCATATTTCTAAGGTTGCCTGTATGGTCCAGTAAATATTAGCCCTGGATTTTATTTTTGGAGTTTTTCCATCCCAAGTATACCTTGCATTATAGCTTCTCTTATATCACACAGTAGTAATTGGTTTCTTTACCTACTGGGTTGTTCTCTATGAGCTGTATTATCTTGTTCATTTTCTAATTTCAGACTCCAATACAACGCTCAGTATGTTGGTGAGAGTTAAACTAGTTCTCCATGAATGATGATGGCAGGCATGCCTGAGTTTATGGGGGAAGAAACCCTTCAGGATACTCTTTTGAGAGGATGATTGTAAATGAAGTTTCTGAACAACTTGAACCAGACCTAAAGCATTAGCCCAGAGTTTACATTCTTATTATACTTCTTTACATGATGATGCTGTATTTAACAAAGTATATTGAGATTTAAGGATTACGGGGGCCATTACTGAGGGATAATCGCAAAGTATAGTGGATATTCTTTGCTATTCACATTAGGCGTATGAGGTTGGCACTTAAATTCTTTCTAAGCTGAGTGGTCTTCAGGATACTTTCTTCAATACAAAATGTTTATAATTACCCAGTAGCACAGGGGCATTTTAAGGCTGAAATCATATACTGAATCATGGTGAGTGAGTCTTTTCTATTTAAATAGGTTTTTAATCTCTATATGTTGAAAAAAGTAAATCTTTAATTAATGGAAAAGTCAATTTCATTTGTGTTAGAGAAGTTCTCTTGAATAGTAAATTACTATGTATTATCTACATTGAATATAATATAGCCCAAAATGGATCTGGAAGAAAGTGTCTTAATGAACAAAATGTAAGATAGCTTGCTATCAAAAACATTTTGTTAGCTTTTTTCTTTTTACACATTATTTGAAGCCAAGAAGTTAAACATATATTTCCTGTTTATTTATATCACACATATGTATACCAAATCCTCCTGTGGAAAATATTACATAAAGGAATGCTTCCAGCCATTGGGTTTGACTGAATGACAGAAATCTGTGCCTGATTTGTTATCTCAAGTCTCTTTCTTAATTGGGTCACTGCTATACATTGGTCATGGTGTAAGCTTTACTACAAAAGATTATTTGGCTAAATCATAATGATTGTTATGCTGGTCATTCTTTCTACTTTAAATAGAGAATATCAGTAGCATAGAAATGCTACTTTGAGCAAAGACCACTGATGAAAGGTCAACATAAAAATTTATGTAATGGCTATATGTGGGCAAAGTTATTGCTTGGGGCCTAATTTCTATCAGGCTGTTGGTTTGTAATCACTGACAGAGTTCTTAAGATTCTCTTGAGAGGGTCCTATGGGAAGAAGACACTTGAGAGTGAATATATTCTACACACATGTAATATAGAAGCAAAACTATTTTGCTTTTTACATAATGGAAGTAATTTTAAGACATTAATATGCATATCTCTTTATTAAATTCCACCAAACTTGAAAAAGGGGCTTCTCATTCCTTTCTCATTATACAGTCAGTGAATGCACAGAAGTATAATGATTTGCTAGCCTTTAGTTAAATACTGAGATCTGAACTCCGTGATCAAGAGAATTTGTATTTTATTAATTGGTGTCATACTCAGCTTGAAGTGTTTGGCAAGTAGTAATGTACACAGGACATTATGTAGAATAATTGAAGAAGGGTAGAATGTCAATTCTCCGTGCTTAGATAACTTAATTGATGATTTTTTTTTTTTTTTTTGGTGGTATTAAGGATTGAACTCAGAACCTTGCACTTGCCAGGCAAGTGCTTATTCTACTGTGCTATCTCCCTGGTCCCTTAATTGATGACTTTGTAAATGGGTTTACTTATTCTTCATACAGAGTCAAAGTTTTCCCCCTTTGCAGTCCAAAATGAATGAAAACTTATCTTTGATCCTTGGTATCATAATTTCTGCAGGCATGACCTGGGGAAGATGAACTTTCTCTTCACTCCAAGGTTGCTCACATTGAGCTTTTGAGCATGGAGAGGAAGGTGGAGTTCTTCCTATTGGACTGTGTATATGGGAACTAGGAACCTACTTTGAAATGCCTAAATATCTTTTTTTGGGGGGGGTGGAACCAGGGATTGAACTCAAGCCCTTACACTTGCCAGGGAAATGCTTAGTCCTCTGAGCCATCTCTCCAGCCCAAACAATATCTATGTTTTTTTCTTTTGCTGTACCAGGGATTGAACTTAGGACTTTGTGCTTGCCAGGCAGGCACTTATGCCACTGAGCTATATCTCTGGCCCTCTAACTAAATATCTTAAATCATTCCCAAAATGTAGATGTATATGACATTAACAAAATGTGTAAACTTAGTTAAGTGCTTCTTATTGGTTCCCTTTACAGGTCATCTGTTTGTCGTTCACTTTTCCAGGTATACCTAGACAGGGTGGCCTTCTCTCTTGGCTGGTGTCTTTGTACTTCATCTCTTTCCACTTCGCTTCATTCCCTCTAGTTGTTTCTCTTTCTGTCATGTTTTCTCCTTTTATTTTTCTTGTTTTTCAAGTTCCTTCCTTGCATCTTTTTCAACTACTGTGCCCAATTCTCATAGATGTTTCCAGTCACAAGGCTGGGATTTTAGAGCAATTTTAACTACTTTGTTTTCTTTGAGAAGAAACACATTGGTGAGTGCTACCTACTCCTTCAAAACAACCCATTTGGGCAGCTTTCCTTCAGTCTTTGGATGGGGATCAGATGAATAGGGAACCACCAGAAAGCTAGTAAGGGAAAGGAGTCAGAAGTTGGATCCCAGGGTGGAAAATATTTGTTACTGCTACAGCACTCTTCCTCTGTGAAGAACTTGACTTTGGTGAGTTGTGGCTGTTAGAGAGCTCAGGGATGCCCTGACTTCACACACTTGAGTTGGCAAAGTTCATCTTCAGGGCATTAGCTTCTTCAAAGTTAGGCAGAGAGGCAGGCAGGAGAGGGGTCCTCTGTGCCAGTGATTTCTACAGCGGATCCTTCCCACTGCTGATATGCAGGAGACATGTAAGGGTTGTGTTGAGTGCCAGCCTTTTCTGCCCAGAGAATTTTATTTCCACACTGCCTAGCTTCTTAGAGTCCCTCTAAGTGTGCCTGGCATTTGATAGAGGAAGAAGTATAAAATACTTGAGAGCAAAAGTGAGTGAGAAAATAAACACAGAATTAAGTGTGATTTTACTCTTTTAATCTGTGTTTGTAAAGATGACACTTTTGCTTCACAGTGATGAGTGAGATAAATCTTCTTTTACAAAGTGCGTTTTGAGCTGACAAACTGATACGACTTAATCATGTTGTGCACTTTCCTGTTAATTCCCACTTGTGCATCACATGAGGAAGTGAAAATATTGTTACATGAGGTGTGATTACACTTATTTGAACCTTAGAACAAATTTTACTCAACTACTGCTAAAGGGCCTTTGCATTAGCTCAAATTGTTATTTTACTTATGTGTCCAGAAAGGTGGAAAGAAATGGTGCCAAAATGGAGAGTTTCAGTGCTTTCATTGCATTTAAAATGTGAATATTTCATTTTGCTCCATTGCTATTATCTGAAGGTAAAAAGTAAGAAATAATTAAGTAAATGAGGGACTTCATTCTTTCTATGAGATTAAAATGGTCAATATGAGCAGTTATGGTCAGCTTAAAGTGCTAGCCACTCATATTCAGTCAGCAGTTTAATTATCTCTTTAACAACAGATAAAATGATAATTGTGGTGACATATATGTATACCCAAACTGAAGTTTGTCATAGAGCTGGCCAAATAGCTCAGTGGATTAAAGTGCCTGCAAGCAGGTACAGGGGCTGAGGGTTCAATCCCCACACTTGCTGTGCTGGTCCCACACTAAGAGGGCAATTGAGGCTGGGCGTGATGGTGCATGCCTATAATCCCAGCTCTTGCAAGGCTGTAAACAGGGGGATCACTACTAGTATCAAGCCCCTGAATACCCTGTAAACCCTTCCCTAAAATCCAGAAAAGGAAAAGTCTGTCATATAGATCTAGAGTTATATAAACAATCAAACACATGAACAGTTTTACATAGGAGTTAATTTCATGGAAATTGTGAACCAACGTGAAACACTGATAATAATCATGTTTTTTAAAAATTACATTTAGTATTCTATATCCAGCTTTGTAAGTAATTTTATCTTAATAAGTTAATCCTCGATTTCCTTCACAGGTAGAACTTGGTGCTGTGGAATTGATTTTGTTTTATTTTCTTCCTACCTTATTAATAGAGATTTTTGTCTTAAAAATAAGCAATAACTAAAACCAAAATTCTTTATCCTTTTAGATTGCTTTAACAAAACTTCTGTGCTGAAATATCAGGAGTTTTATGGTTCTAATTCTCTTACCTGTGTAGTTTTTAATTCTGATTTTGTATTGTTCCTAGAGATTGTCTTTCTTTATGTTGTAGGTCTCTTTGGGAAAGGAGTTTAATGTTGAACAATAAAATTCCATTAATTGTTTGACTTATGCTATTATTTCAGAGATGCAACATCATTTCTCTACAAATTTCAGTTCATACATACTGGGAACCCCTGTTCAACAGACCCAGTCAGTGAGAAACCTGCTGTCCCTGACTCTGGGACTGTTTTAGGCTGGAAGGGCCCTGTTCTCATCCCCTTGAGGGTTACTCTGACTGCAAGGAGCTTCCTTAGTCATGACCTCTTTCTTTCCTTCCAAGGATGGCCTGTGCATTGACTGAATTAGTCAAGGTTCTTCAGAGAAACAGTGCAAAGCAAATTACAAGTGAAATATATATATAATTGTTGCATGTGTGGTTATGGATTCTGACAAGTCCCGTGACTGACCATTGGAAAGCTGGAGAGTGAGGAGAGTTCACAGTATCATTCTAATGCCTGATAGCCAAAAGCACTGAGGGCAGGAGATCAGTGTTTAGTTCAGGCAGACAGATCAAGTTGATATGTAGCCTTACTCTGCATTTTTTGTTGCATTCTTTGTTAGATTGAGTGATACCAGCTATCACTAGGGAGGACCATCTGCTTTACTCAGTTTAAAGCACTAATATTTTCTAGAAACAGCCTTATAGACCTACCATAAATAATGTGTAACCAACTCTCTGGGAAGCCTGTAGCCTAGTCAAGTAGACTCATAAAATTAATCACACTGATTGGAATGGAATTGTATGCTTGGCCTTTGTGGCCTGCTTCAAAGCAACTTTGAGGACCATTCTGACCTCAAAAGTCCCTGTGGTGCTGGGACCTGCCATTGGGTGTAACACAGTTGAACATCCTCTCTGCCCAATCCTGACTCTTCCTGAACCTATAGATGCCAAAGGCATATCTCATGCTTCTCAAATTCTCTCCAAGGATTTGTTCCTGGTGAGCCCAATGTAAAACACTGTTAACTTAGGTTCTGCAAATGTTTAAGTGAAATGTATTGTTTGTACAAAAAATTTTTGGTTAATTGCTTACATAATTAATCATTTAATACTTCTTACTATTATTTTACTGTTTTAAACAGTTAACTACTAAACTCCATTCCAAATCTTAGAAATACTGATGGGTTCCATTTGAAAGAAGACTTGATTTCTAGGGATAGAAGTTTAGAGGTTGATAAACGAGTGTAAATAACTTTACTTATTTTCTCACTTTAAAATTTTTCTCATTTATTAAAGCACCTGCAAGCAGGAGCAGGGGCAGGGGGATTCAATCCCCAGGGCTGCCATGCTGGCATTGAGAGGGCAATTGAGTCTGGGTGTGGTGGTGCGTGCTTGGGACCCTAGCTCTTAGGAGGCTGTAAACACTACGAGTCTGACCTAGAAGTGAGATCCTGAACACCCTGTAGACACTTTCCTGAAATACAAATAATAAGAATAATAAATAAAAAAAAATTCTCATCAAATACAGTCATTTCACTTATTATAATGAGCAAGTGAATAATCCTACTCAGAATTTAAGATCTTTCATAACTTTTGCAAAGAATGGTGAAGGGTCTAAGAAGTAGATCTTTTCAAAATCCCATATTTTAGGTCTAAAGATCAAGTGCCTCCCAGCAGCAGTGCGGGAGTTGTTGGTTGCCTGGGTTATTGTTGTCATTATTATTAACAGTAATAATGATTGCCACATTTGTCTAAAGCTTTAGTCTTTTTAATTGGATTTTTACAAGATCCCTGGGAGATATTATCAACCTTTTCAGAGATTGGAAAATGAGAAATGAGAGACTTGTCTGAGGTCACACTGTACCCACCCCAGGGGCTTCTGATTCTGAGTCTTGTCCCTGCCCCACTCTGAACTCTTTTTGCATTAGCAAATCAACACACACAATGTATTCCAGCCTGGGATGTTGGCTCACTCACTTGTGAATCTCAGTTTTATAAAGAGATAAAAATTCTGAAATGACATTGACTACAAATCTTTCCTTTTATTATCTATATGAAAAAATCAGAATGTAATTCTACAGCTGAATACAATGAGGCAGTCCTGGGTAGTATTCTAATTCATGGCATAACACAACCCATTATGGCAGAGAGAACCTACAGTGGCAACTGCCTCTGAATTAACAGGGTCTGTTTAAAAATTTTTTTAATGCCATTTATTTTAAGACATTTATACAATTCATTGTTTTTCTGCTTGACTGAAAGGTCTGTGAAAGCAGAACTGTCTCATTTCTGTTTCTCTATCCTAGCAGGTGTTACCACAAGTCTTGCATTTATTCATTCAACAGTATTTGTTAAAATCTCTCTGTGCTAAGCACAGTGCCAGCAGTGCAGGTACATCAGTAAATGAGAAAGACAAGGTCCAGTGGTCCTGGAGTTTGAGTGGGTAAGAGGGGGAAAGGTAGAAAAAAAGAAAGAAGCACAATACAAAAATACAATTATTGTGGTTGCTGCAGTGCAAAAGGCAAGTAGAAGAGAGAACTCAGCAAATTATTCTGAGGACATGTATTTACAGAAAATATTGGAAAGTTTTCAGGGTTGACTAGCTATAGGCAGAAGAAGTTTAAGTCACTTCTTAAGCTATAATCCACATGAGTCTTAAGTATCATAATTAAGTTCTTAATGCTCAATAGAAATACTGTATTTATGTAGTTGTCAATTAGATTCACAAGGGACCACCTGCTGGGTTTTTAAATGAATCTTTAGATTTGCTTTATCTTATTCATGAAACATTTACAGCCAGGAAACCACTAAGGAATCCATAGCCAATTATGGGTAGGCAAGATGAGGAAAAAAATCTAGATTTAGAATAAGATAACTATGGCTTTGAACCTGGATTCCAGCTTCTCACAAGCTGGCCCCACCCCTGTTCTGTTTCCTCACCAGAAGGCACTGATTGTGCCAACATTAGAGTGCTGCTGTTAGATGTAAGCATAGTGCCATTGTGGGAGATGAGAGTGGGAAGGGTTGTAACTTGTGTCCAGGTACACAGAAAGTGTCCCAGTCAGCGTGTGATCTTTAATTATTGCTAAATAATCAAAAGGAGAAAAAACTGCACAGACAGGAAACTAGACAGGAAATTTTGGAAAAAATCCATTATAAATTCTTCCATGCAGTTTTTTTCCTAAGTGCTAAGCTTTAAAAATTGATTTTTTGAAAAATAGCCAAGTTAGTGTCACTTGAATTATATGCAATACCCTTTTGGAGAGGGATATGGAAGATAAATGCAATGGATAAGTCTTTGATGAAGGCTAGCTCCTCTTTCTCTCACCCACTCTATGAATTTAAATCAAGACAGAATTTCTTTAAGAGGTTAAACAACAGATGTTATGAATCAGATGGAAGACATATTTTGATTAGGACTGAATGTTTGAATCTCACTAAATTTTTAAGGATATATATTTGAACTCAGGACCTTGCACTTGCCAGGTGAGCTATCTCCCTGGCTTTTAAGCTAATTTCAACAAGATGTGATGACCCCTTATTTGTATGAAGTCACAGGACTATTTGGGAGGATGAGTCATTTATTATTTATTCATGCATTTTGGTGTATCTCATATTACATCTCCTGCTATTATTTTTCATGGTTGTCTACTTTTACCTTCATGTCTAACTCTTCCTATGTACACATTTTGTCAGTTATAAGACTGCTGAAGACAGACAATCTTTAAATACTGTTAACTCCTGAAGCATAGTAAGTAGATCATGAGTGCTTATGAAGGTATTACCTGGAGTTTTGAGTGATGTGAAGACAGGCAGTGTGAATGAATTTCAAGGTTAGGCAGAGCAATCTAATATTCTATCTCTGATCAATTGAGAAATAATCAGTCTAGAACTTAATAAAATACTTGGGAGGCACTGAGCAGCAAGACAGCAAGATCATGTGGAACATGATCTCTGGTATTTGACTATCTGAAATCAATTAATGGTGCAGTGTCTCTTTCCTGGGAAGTACAAATTGACCACTTGGCAAATATTTGTTGAGGAAAACAAATAGAAAAAAGTGAAATAGATGTAGATTATGTTAAAAACCCAACCTAGCTAATTCAACCTTTTATAAACAAAAATATCCACTTGATCCGTGGTGAATAAATTAATCAGCGGATTCAGACTTAATCGCCCATTTGCCTCATCTGAAACAGTCATAATAGAACACTCCCCACTTTCTGTTCTTTTACCGCTAGAGCTTCTAGTCATTTCAGAACACTACTCAGGATATAGCATGTATTTAATGGGATGCGTAAGTACTCATGACAATTTAATTAAAAGGGCAGTCATTTGGAAACAGGTTTTGTTCCCTAGAGAGTGTCAAAGTTTCCATGTTGCATTTTTACTGCTACCTAATTTTCACACTCACCACGGTTTATTTGCACAGACATTCTCTATACTTTTCAGCATATATGCTTTTCACTGTGAGATTTGTTCTCAAAGTTTTTTTTCTTTTTCAGAGTGTGTGATCACTCCTTCCCAGACCCATTCATTAGCTGCCTCTTCAAAACAATTGGTGTTTTCAGAGCTTCATCAGTCACACTGTCCTATTGTTGGTTTAAATATCAATCACCTAACATGTGCATCTGGCAAAACTGTAATTGCATTTCCCTTTTCTTGCCTTGCCTCTGACCCACTTTTTCAGTTTGATATTCGATGGGTATTTTGAAGACAACCTGCCTTGAATTAAAATCATGTTTTTTTTTTTCCTCTACATGCCTGCTCATCCTCTTGCAGTTGCTACTTGTTTAATGACATCATCACATAAGTGGTCACCAAGGCCAAATCGTTGGAGTCATACTTAGTGGTTTCATGTTGCTTCACTGCTTACAGCAAATCAACACAAAAACCCATTGATTCTAGCTCAGAAATTCTCCCTGATCTCCATGTGCGTAGCAACAGCAGCATGCCTGAGTCATCAGTTCCCACTGCCAACACTGATGCCTTCTAACTCAGCTCCATGGAAGGTCCCCTTTCTTTCCACTTCGGGTTGACATTCACCTCAGCAATTTCTCGTCCACTTTCCTGCCTCTAAGTGTCATGGTCATATATGAGACATTTTCCCCTGGGTCACTTAGGGATTAATGACATGGAAATACTTACTGAGGAATGGAAATACCTCATTTATAGTCTTCTGTATCCCCTACCAGCCCATGTATTCTTTAGCCCCTGCCTACCTACCTCATTTATCTTATATTTTGCTCACATCATTCATTAATTTACTGTGATTTTCTCACCCTTTCCCATACTATTCTCTACCAGTTTTCGTTTTTCTTTAAAAATAATTTATATTTTATTGGTGCATATTTGCGGTACATAGGGGTTACATTTATTGTGCAGAATTAGCAGCGGTGCACAACACATCTTAATTCTTTTCCATCTCCTTTCCCTTCTTTACCTCCTCACTCATGATGTCTCTTGGTTCCTTTCCACTTTGCAGAAGATCCCATTTTATATCCTGCATCCTTGTATATTGCTCTTATGCTTTGGTTTTCCTATATAAGAGAAAACATTCAACATTTAGGCTTGTGTATCTGACTTATTTCACTTAAAGTTATGGCGTCAAGGGACATACATTCTCCTACAAAAATAACTCAAACTCATCCTTCTTTATCCTTTTGACATCAACTAAATTATATTACACTAGGGTAGAAGTCCCTCAAAACTTCTGAATCTAAATTGATTTCCTTAGTTCCTCCTTATAGTGTTTATCACAATTCATAATTATATACTTAATATTATTTGCACTAAGTTTAAACATCCACAATATTTTGAAACTCTGAAGGCAGAAATATGTCCTTTACATTTGCTATGAACATGTACATTGCATCTACAGCCTTCACATATTACCTGGATGAACCGAGATATTCAATAATAATTAATGAATAAATGAATAAATCACCACAATTATTAATGGTGTATCAGTAGGATAGCTATCTATAAGAAGAAGAATAGTTCAATCTATGGATTGTGAGCCAGTTTTATGCCTAAAGACCATACCATAAAATTAGTCAAAGTATATCAGAGATACTTTTGAGTGTTCTCAAACTTATAAGAAAAATAAACTTTCAGGGCTCTCACTCTATTATACATTATTACCATACACATTAAGTCTGATCACGCAGGCTGGAGATCTGTCACCAGCTACCAGACAGTTCTGCTTAGTATGGCTGCCTCAGTTTTCTTCTTGGGAAATAAAGCTCATCATGTAATTTTTCTACTTATGACTTTAGTGGGTTCTCATCCTTTTCACAATAAGACATTATTTGAGATCTTAGCCAGCTCAGGCTGTTGAAACAAATGTGCAGACAACTCAACTTTATTTCTTGTAGTTATGGAGCCTGGAACCCCAAGATGAGTGAGATGGGGCAGAACTCTGAAAAGGTCTTTCTTCCTTGTTCAGAGATAGCTGCTGTTTTCGGCCTGTCCTCACATGGAACAGAGTTCAAAGGAGCTCTCTGGGCTCTTTTGTTAAATAAAAGCTCTCATTTTGTTCATAAGGGTGACACTCTCACAACCTAGTCCCCCCCCTAAGCCCTCAACACCTAATATCATTACAGTACGGATTAAATTTATACTTACGAATATTCAGTCTACATTTGGGTCTGTTGTTTTTTCTAACTTTAGCCCTGGCCAGTTTCTACTAGAAGCCATGATCAAGTGAGGTTCTTTCATACTTTGAATGAATGTTCCACAAATCTAGCTCTTTTAAGTGCTTTTTTTATCCTTCCCCTGTGCTCCCATTATGTGGTATATTGTAATTTACATAGATTCTTTGATAATTTATTTTAATCCCTATTTTCCAGGCAAGATAGTAGCTCCTGAATTAGACCCTCTTCTCAGTTTCCAGCTGAATGCATAGTATACCATGACATCCAATAACAGACAACTGACTGAATATAATGCCCATTGTTTGGAGTTAAACATGCCTTTGTCTACTAAATCAATGCTATGCATGGTGATTTAATTCTCATCTGACTCTGAAAAGCCATTTAAACCATAATGCAATGGAAACCAATTGTTAATACTGAGTTTTCTTCTTGTATGAGAATATACTATCTCCCTGCTCACTGTAGTTGAAGAACTTTGTCCTACTGCAGCCCAGAGGCTCACATATATTAGACAGAATGACTGTGTAGGCCAGGCCGGCCCTGAAATTGTAATATCCTTTCCTCAGTCTCCAGAGTGCTGGGATTGTAGATGTGTACCAGCTAAGGCAAAGATCTTTGCTTAACTTGGAGTTCTTTTCTATATTTTCTTTAGCCTCTCATTTCTTTAGAAGGAGAGGTCAAAAGAGTCTCTTTCTAAAGAAGTCATTTCCTTTCTCTTTTCCTTCCTTCCTCCCATTCTTTCTCTGTCTCCTGTCCCCATATGACTTCCTCCTTGCCTCCCTCCCTTCCTCCCTCATTCCCTCCCTCTTTTCCTCTTCCCTCCCTCCTTCTCTCCCTCCCTCCTTTCTTCCCTCCTTTCCTTCTTCCTTTCCTCCATTCTGCCTCCCTCCCTCCCTCCTTCCCTCCCTCCCTCTTTTTCTTCTTTCATCCCTCCGTTCTGCATTCCTCCCTCCCTTTCTCTCTCCCTTCCTCCTTCCCTCCCTCCTTTCCTTCTTCCCTCCCTCCACTCTGCCTCCCTCCCTCCCTGACTCTTACTTCTTTTCTCTCTCCCTCCTTTGCTTCCTTCATTCTTATTTTCTTTCTTTTTACCATGATATAAGATTTTGATTTTTGAGATAAGATTGTCATGGTGGAGACATATGTAAACTGAGGTTTGTGTCTTTGGGACTTCGTGCTTTCTGCAGCATGGGAGACTTGGCCTCACTGACATTTGTGCTCATGGAGGAGGGTCTTGCTGCAGTACCAAGAGAAATAAAATGAAATTAGCTTTAAGTAAAGTTAAATAATAAGTAAAGGTAACAAAAAATCATCTATAGTTTAGAAACTGATGTCACTTGATGCATATATTGTAATGTAGAGAAACTCAATTAATTTTAATAAGTGAGAATGACAAATTCTTTGAAAAGCTACATCCTTTACCGAATTGCGTGCTCTGACAATGAACTTAATTTCACTTATGTTTGTTTTCATCAAGTAAGTGTTCTTTCTGAATTATCTTTTTTGAATAGGTGGTGTTTGCATTGCTCAATCACAGAAAATCCCACGTGAACCAAGACCTGGAGAATTTGAAAAAATTATCAAACGGCTGTTAGAAACACCTAATGCTCGAGCAGTGATTCTGTTTGCCAATGAGGATGACATCAGGTGTTGATTACTTTTCTTCTGGATAGAGATAAGACTTGTGTCCCACATCCTTGTCAAACATATTTCATGTCCAGTGTATAATCTCATGAGATTTCACCAGAATTGCTAAGTTCCTCTGCAATTCTGACTGTTTTCCACAGTTGAGAGAGCAGACTTCTAGTTTCTTTATCTAAAATGCTTGTGGAGTAAAACTTGGAAGTGCATGAGATGAGATTAGATAAGGATGACAGACAGAATGCTGGGAATGAGGTGAAGGAGAAGGCTAATTAACATGTGCTGCATTTCCTTTAGGAATTGATAAGACTTCAGCAGTTAGAATGATTGACTAATTGTTTAACAGTAACCTATATAACTTACATAGGTTACTGAGTATATTGAACTTCCCAAAACTGGTTGTCTTAGTCTACTTTCTGTTGCAATAACTGAATACCATAGACAGAGTAATTTAAAAATAAAGGAAGGCTCTGTGTTACCTTATGTTTCTGAAAGCCAGAACATGAACTGGAAATCTGGATGGCACTTTTGAGGGTCAAACCAAGACAAGGTGGAGAGTATCACCTGGCGAGATAGAGAGGCTTCTTCTTCTCATGCTTAGGAAGCCACTAATGCTGCCATGGGGGCCACATCCTCATATGAACTAAATTTAATTATCTGTCAGGAATTGTATCTTCAAGCCAACAACTTGTGAATAATTTTCAGTGATATATGGAATTTGGGGAACATATATGTTCAAATCATAGCACCAATTATAACATTTAAAATTATACTGCTTCTTAATAAATGCAGTCTGCTTTGTTTCTTTTTATTTTACAGGAGGATATTGGAAGCAGCGAAAAAATTAAACCAAAGTGGGCACTTTCTTTGGATAGGCTCAGATAGCTGGGGCTCCAAGATAGCACCTGTCTATCAGCAAGAGGAAATTGCGGAAGGGGCTGTGACGATTTTGCCCAAAAGAGCTTCAATTGATGGTATGGATGCACAACGGGGATACTTGTTTTATTCTGATTGGATCAAAATGCAAAAAGTGAATCAAATGAAAAAAATGAATAAAATGAAATTAAGTTATTATTGTTGAGTAGTAACAAATGGTATCTCTGTGGACAGAAGTGTTAATACAGAGACTGTGTAAGCCATCATGTGATGTAATGGGTCCTCTTTCATGTTTTACCTGGTTCTTCTTCGTTTAAGGAAAGGGATTGTAATATGGTTGGAGGAAAAGTATTTGATTTATAAAACGTAAATATATGATGTGTGTTTGACCCTGTGGAGAGGAAGGAGTTGGCGCATTCCTGAGACCAGAT
>PVKA01012374.1:0-58006 GCA_004027165.1 Ctenomys sociabilis
TCTAAAAGACATAGTATGATATGTTCTCCTAGTATTAGAAACTTTAAAAGGTATATTTCTATTTTCTGTTTATATCACTTTTTCCCTGTTCTTTATACATACACACACATATATATATGGAAAAAGTAGCTGTATAATCCAACATAAGATTGGTGCTGTTTCATAGAAATCTTCAATGACCTTTTAAATAAGGGTTCATCTGATATATTTTATATAATCCTGCACAACTATCACTTTGAGAGCTCTTTATTTTTCATCCAGGAGCATACTGAAACTTCTATTGCCTTTTGAATTACGCTCTTTGCTATTCTATATATGCTACATCTGGAGGTATTAAAACATTTCAAGTCTGTATAAAAAAAACTTGTAGGACTGGGGAGATAGCTGGCTGGTTTAAGCACATGCCTGGCATGTGCAAGAACCAGAGTTTAATCCCCAGTCCTACGGGTTGTGCTGGCCCCAGAAATTGTACCAACCACTGAAACTGCATGGTGGTGTATGCCTGTAATCCCAGCACTGCAGAGGCTGAGATAGGATGGTCACTATGATCCAAACTGCGGAGTGAGCCCCTGTACCAAATACATAAATAAATAAAGATTTTTAAAGTGAGAAAAAAAACCTTGTGAACACTTTCTGTACTTTTTGAAATGTGCAACGATCTTTTTAGAAACTAAAAAGGGCTTCCGTTCTTTTACAACCTAAGAATATCTTTCTCAAGAGCATGGGAGTTAGCCTTCTCAAATGCAGACATGCAGAGAAGTAGAACTCTCACGTCCTTAGAAGCTGTAGGAACCAAACACTCGTGCTGTACTCCAGGCTCCTATTTGTGCAACTACATCATCACCAAGTTAGGAGATATTAGTTGGTTCTCCGGATAAAGCCAATTAATTTCCCAGCACAGTCCCACCATTATCAAGTAAAGTTAGGATCAACTAGGTTTGATAGATGGTGCTGTCAATTCCTATTCCTTGAAGACTACTTGTTTACCTTGAAAATATGTCTGTAATTAGTTATACTTGACTGAATCCTATAAAGGGTAAGATTTCCCTCTGTCTGTACAACTCTTAGTAAGTTTCCTCTAATGAGCCCTGCATTGTAGTGGAATGCTGATGAATGTCTTCTTTTTGTATGTTTGTAGCAGTGGATTCCTGGGTGTGGATAAGATTTTCTGAGTGGAGAGATAACGATTTTAATTATGTTTCTTCAACATACGTGGTCTTTTAGATGAAAGTGACACACGCCAAGGAGACACGGTGCAGTGCCAACATTCTTGCTTCTGTTCCCTTAGGTCTGCCCCACATAAAATATAATTTTGTTTCTGATTCTTTAAGTTACTAAATGGCTACCACAAACACAAATTAAAACAGAGTATTCATGAGAAGATCAAGATTCATTATTTTCCCAAAGACAGTAGCATCCTACAGTAGGGGTTTGAAGTATATATTGCATTTTAAAGGATATCCTTGGGAAAAGCAAGAGAACTTAATGTCTTTCTAAATAAGGCTTTGACTTATACAATAAATGCTATGTTACCCCCACCAGAACAAAAAATAAATTCTTAGGACATTTTAAAAAGCTTTTCTTCTGGAGATGACACTAGAAGATCTGGTAGTAAGTTTCACTATCATTCTTATTTGCCATTTATTGGTCTTTCCATGCACACTATTCCAAATCATTTTCTTGTTTATTTTGTCACTTTCCTAAAACTTCCCTTGCTGTTCTTTTGTTCAAGATGTTTTATATACATTCTAAGTATCTCTCATGCATGCATGAAATATAACTATTAATAAGCCCTTGTTTGTTTTGCTCCTTCAGATCTAACTTCTGTCGTAGAAACTCATTTCTACTAATAATCTCTGAAGGATTGTTATTGCCTGTGTCTAGATGTTTCCCCAAGGCCTCATGTGCATAAATGCATTGCTTTGGCAGAGGTATTTTTCTAACTGTTATACTCTATCTACACAGGCTAAAATGCCAAAGAATGAATGCTTGTCTTCTAGTCCTCCAAAACATCCCTCAAACAAGAACTGGTGAGAATCTGGTAACTAACACCTCTGTGCTTTGACTTAGGTGTATGTCTTAGTTACTTTTCTCTCATTGCTGAGACAAAATACACAACACCCCAAATTAAGGAACAAAAGGTTTATCTGGATCAGGTTATGGAGGTTTCAGTCCATAATCAGCTGACTCCAAGGCAGGGTGATGCACGGTAGAGGGTCATCAATTCAGAGTGGCATAAAACTGCAAACGCAATAAGAGAAAAGGGAAGGCACAAGCCTCTCTGCTTCCAGTTTATTGTAAGCAGGCTACCCCTCAACACACACACACACACACACACACACACACACACACTGTGAGTGTAGAACTCACATCATCTTGGTGCCCTCCACTTGCACAGATTCAGGTTGTTTACCAAGGGAGGTCCCAAACCTCCTGCTGATTCACTTAGTTAAAATTCTAAACTTCTGAAGTTCACACAGTGTATCAACCTTTATAGTGTGAATCAAGACCTTGTTTTAGCCAAAGCTCTAATTGATAAGAGGAGTTAAGCTTTCATTTGACTCTCCTTCTGTGGTTCACTTTTCCACTGCTCTGAGAGTACTGTCCAGGATCACCTTCCAAAAAACTCTTGTATTCAAATTCTTGTTTTAGCGTCTACTTAAATAAGAAAAAGTAAAATGAAGATGACTTTTGCCAACAATAAAAGTCAGCTGTGGTAGGAAACCCATGTAGTCCCAGGTATATGGGAAAATGAGAAAGGAAGACCAGTGTATACTATGTGTTCAGGGAAGACTATACAATGTAACAAGGCACTATTTTTTTAGAGGAAGAATAACAAAGTGATGTTTTGAAAGGTCATTGGATTACAGGAATTTATGTTTGACTTGCTGTGCAGAGACAGGGTCTTGTCAGAAGCTGCAGGTCACTATAGATATGACCAGCGAGAGTTCAGCTCCCTTCCTGGCTCTACCCTGATCTCGCTCTCCTTCCTTGATGTCACAAAGTGAGCGGCTTCCTCTCTTCAGGGCCTTCTACCATGCAATTTTGCCTTGGGACTAACTGAATAACAGCTGAAATCTCAACAAACAATGAGGCAAAATAGACCTCTTCTCCTTTGAGTTGTGGCTGTCTGATATTTTTCTTTCAGATATGAGGACATGGAGACAGATTTTGGCAGTACAAGAGTAGTAGTAGAAAAGTGTGTGACTATATGTGATGACCATATTGTTTGGAAGCTTTGGAACCAGTTCACTGGAATAGTTTGAAAATACTTGGAGATAACACCAGGAAAATCCCAAGGTGTCTATGGCCAAGCTTGATGCGAAACTGGCTGGAGCTCTGAAGATCAAAATCCTCATAAAAAAGGCAAATGGTAAAGATTAGGCTTAGGAGATTTCAGCTGGGAAGAAGACTCCATTGACAGTTGGACTGCAGGCTGTGTTTGGTAAGTCTGGCAGAAATTTATCTACATTTGCTGGAGATTAAGAATAGTGGATTAATGAATCTGGTGGAGGAAATATTGAGGCTATGGGAATTGTTGGAGGCTTTTATCAAGCTTACACTGAGAATCAAGAGTATACAACACAACTTACTGAATTTACTAGTTTTGAGTTTTCCAGAAAAGAAGTCTATCCCTGTAAATTTGAAGTCAGGGTCTATAAATGTGGAACAGAAGACAATTTGGTTGCTGAACTATCGGGAGCAGCTGGAGCTGGAAACTGATGACGTGTGTGAGGTTAAGGCAAAAGTGGCCCTGAGGACATGGAGAGCTCAAGTCAAGACACTCAAAGAAGCCATTACAACTTACAATATGAAGTTGCTAGGTAGAGTGGTCGAAATTGACATCAACCTCCTCAGTATAAACACATGTGCTACAATATTTGAGCAGTTCTTTTCTTCCCAGCTAGAAAGAGGGCTCTATTTGATCTCAGCTTTCTGTCTCTTATTTCATCTTCTCTCCATCCTTCCCCCCAGGAATGTTGAGAGCCGCATGGAACAGAGAATATGGTACCTGAAAATCGATCAGAGTAAGAAAAAATAGCAGTGTGCTCAAAATTGGGAGGATGTGCATTGATGACATCAATATTCATCAAAGAATTTGTTAAAGAATTCATCAGTACTGACATTTTACCAGGGGCACTTGGAGTACAGAAGCTCACGAGGGCCAGAAATAGGTTTGCTAGGGCCAGAGAAATAAACAAGCTTACCAAAAAAAGAAAAGTGATAAATAGGCTCAGGATAATCCAAAAGAAAAGAAGTGTATTGATTTGATCACTTGTTAAACATGGGTTAAACAAGTTTTCCAGTTTCTATGAATGTAATGTGTATAGAAATGTTTGTTCTATTCTTGATTCCTGTATTTACCTTTTTGTTGTGAACCTGGACCAAGTAGCATCTCAATGATTGCATGCCTATTAAGACTGTATAGCTTGCTAAATGCCTTGAGTTTGATTGCTTGTAGAAGGAACTGTAAATTTATGTACTTGGGAGGAAATGGGAAAACATCTTAGCGGAAATCAAACCAACACAAATCTATCTGGATCTCCACAGACTTTTAAAAAGTAATCTGATGGAGAGAAACTGATGCTTTCTACTTCTCTCTCCAATTCTCAAAGGTCTCTAGACAGGGAAGAGAACCAAAGAGCTCCATGGAACCTGGAGCTTGTTCCAGACAAGACAAATGAATAGAACAAAGTTGCATGTTTCAGCTGAAAGCATGTAATGTTACGGTTCTAATGTGAATATCATGTTGATAGACTTAATACTGCTCTTAAGGATTGTGAAATTTGTGGTGCAATGTTCAAGTTGTGCAATGATAAAAAGAAGAATGTCTTTGTGTGTGGAAACTGAGTTTTTAAAAAATGTGTCTGGTTGCCAAGTTGCCAAGGGCTGGATTGGAATGGTAGATGAATTGTGTTGATGTGAAAAATTTGGAAGTGTGGCTGAGTGACTCGTGGAGGATCTTTAGTTTGCAAACATCTGCAAGTGCAAGAGGACACAGAGACGGTGCACATGCTGTACCCACCCTAGGGCATAGCCTGCTTACAGCGTAGGGGAGGAAAGAAGGAGAGGGTTTTGTTTTTTTCACTACCCTTAAGATTGACACTTGCCCAACGTACACCGGTGCATTTTCCAAATGTTTCATAAAATTTTTCATATTTCCTTTCTCACAGGGCCTCCTTATAATCCTCCAGGTCCAAAAGATTCTTAAGTGTGTATACCATATGATCAAAATTTAATAACAAAACAAAAAGAGAGATCAATCCTTCCCTTCAAAATTTATACTTCATAATAGCCTCCACTTGACAGTATATGCTATTAAAATTTTAAATTTTACTGTGGATAAAACCAGAATAATTAAAAAATACTATTTAATTATGTAAAACAAAAAACTCAGGTACAACAAAACAGATATTTATATTGAACAATAAAACCACCCAGCCCAGTGCTACTTTGTGATCAAGGGTATGCTTATGTTTTTCCAGAGAGAAGTGGATTCTATCTTTCAAGGTAATGACAGTTAAACCTTTGAAACTGCTCTTCAACTGACAGACAGTAACGGGACTCAACACAAACTGGGTCGAATTTAAAAAATTGATCCAGAATGCCCAGAAAATGGTAACTAAAAATGGGAATCAAGAGTCAGCAAGATAGGTCAGCAGACTAAGTCCCCGCTTAGGCAAATACAGGGAGTGGGGTTCAATCTCTAGCACTACATGCTACACCAGCCCCCACCCAAGGGCAGGCTGAGCTGGCCACTGAGTCCAGGCATGGTATTGCACACCTCTGATCCCAGTGCTGGGGAGGTTGCAAACAGGAGGATCACTACATGTCCAAGCTGCATAGGGACGCTTTGTACCAAATACATAAAAATAAATAAATGAAACATAAAAACAGAAATCAAACATTTGAGTAGGTGATGAACTGTATAGAGATAATTGAGCTGAAAATTGTCAATATTCTAAGATAAAATAAAATAGAAAAAAATACTGATTATAGATAAAAGATGTTTTTCTTCTAATCTTTCTTATAAGTGATCTCTGATAATTGACCTACAACAAAATCTGATCAGTATACTTACAGTAAAAGACTTACTGCATTTCAATGTGGTCAAAAATATATTTGAATACACTCTGATATTGTAACATGTTCATATGTTTGTCTAATCAGCATACTTGTTTCCTTGTTTGTCGTATCTGTGAACAGATGTTGTTATTTTATTAGATTTTAAGAATATTTAGGGGTCAGCCAGATAGCTCAGTGGATTAAAATACCTTATTAGGCAGACACAGGGGCTGGAGTTCAATCCCCAGCATGCTGTGGTGGCCGTGCCCCCAGCGTGTGATGAGCCGGTAAATGAGACTAGGTATGTTGGCATGCGCCTGTAATCCCAGCACTTGGGAGACTGAAAACAGGAGGATCTCTATGAGTCAGATCTGTGTTGTGAGTCCCTGTAGACACTGTATTAAATAAAAAGATTAATTAATTAATTAATTAAAGAATTTTTCTCTTTTCCTTTTTTCTTCTGCATTTTTGGATGATTGTTTTCAAAATACAGTTTTGGTTATAGACTTAAAAGCATTGTCTCACCTAGTAATCCAGCTAGTTACTATGATATCAAATTTAGTTTTCTCATAGATCATTAATATTGTTAACATAATTAAATAAAAATCCTTCAGGGTGGGGAGAGATTATTGAAGAGAACTCCAATTGGTAAATAGGAGTGTGGTCAGCCTTTATTAATTAATAAGGAGCCTCCAGTGATCTCTGTGTTCTTGTGGGAGATACCACAAATAACCTGTTCACGACCTATCTCTAGGTTAAAAACAATAAGGCCTTCTCACAAACGATGCTTTTGGTACAAACCTAAGTGGAGAAACAAAGGTTTTCTCATGTGTATGACAATTCACTATTGCTGCTCTCATGGTGTTTAAAAGGTATGTTGAAGAGCATACAGCTGCTTCCATGATTTAGTTGTCAGGAATTATGATGCTATAAATATGGGTCAGCAGGTAACCCTGAAATAGAATGTCTTCAACTCTTTTGGAAAGACACCGAGAATGGAAAGAAATGCGTTGGACGGAATTTCTGATTCTGTTTTTTGTGGAATATACGTGCTGACTTCCATAGGGGTAGCACTAATTTATGTTCCAACCAAAACTCGAGAAGGGTCCCATTTTGTGCAGCCTCAGCAACATTTATTATTATTTAATTTTTTTAAGGGGAGGCTTTCTATGCAGAGGAATATATTATCTGAAAATAATATATTATTTATAGCTCAGCAGTACAAGCACCTGTCTGGAAAGCACAAGTTCCTAAGTTCAATTTCCAGTTATAATGTTATTTTGATGATTTTGCTGTGGGTTACGGAAAAATATTGAGGTAAAAATAATATTATATCGGACTAGTAGTGAATACTTCATAATCACTTATGTGCTAGTACTTAATTCACACCACCGATTTGATGGGCCAAATATCTCATTCTTTATCTCTGACTACAAATGCTACTGGACTCTACTTAAATTAAGACAACTTTTAAATAATTCAAGTCTGATTATAGCCATAGAAACTGAGCTTTTATTATATTAAATAAGCATCATATATAAAATGAGTTATTCAATTTATTTTATTCTTTTTTCCTAATTCTTATAATATATGACAAAGATAAATTTATTATGCTTCATATTATGATTAAATGTATTGTGTTATATATTATATATATTATATTTGCCTTTGTCATTCTGTTAGGTTTGTGTTGTCTGGATGGCCCTGAAAACCTCCTGCTGTCATGGGCACTGTGGTTCAGAACTGGCTGAGCCTACAGTGCATGACACTGGGATTAAGGATGTGTTATCAACTCACAGAATCCGGGCAGCCAGGATAGAATATAAAAGGGACAGAAAGAACCTGTCAAAGTTCACTTGTTGCTTTTTCTATCTTCTGCTGCTTTTGTTGTTTTCCATTGCCATGAACCATTGCTCCCTGCCGTGTGCCATTCTGCCTTACAGTCAGCCCATTATGCACTGAAACTTCTACATGCTGTAAGCTAAATAAAACCTTCCTCCATGCCAGGCAGGCCTGTAATCCCAGCACTCGGGAAGCTGAGGCAGGAGGATTGTTGTGAGTTCGAGCCCAGCCTGAGCTACAAAGTGAGCTTAAGGCCAGCCTGGACTGCATAGTGACTGTCTCAAAAAAAGACTAAATAAATAAATAAATAAATAAATAAAAATAATAAAACCTTCCTCCCCCAAATTTGGGTATTGGGCAATTTAAAATTGGTCTACTAATGGTGTTGAGATATTAGATTTTATTTTGTACCTCACTTTTTAATGCACATTTATTACTGTATATTTATCATTTCCTAACTCATTACAAAAATTCGTAGTGTTTGATTTTTGTATTTGTCAGTTAAATATAAGAATATATAAATGTGAATATTAAAACTTCTATAGCAATCATTAATAGGAATGGAAGAGAAAAACAGAAGTATTAAAAACACATCTCAAAGCTCAATGTTCCCATTATAGTTTTTAATACCAGGATGTTGCTTTTCAATATAAAATTTAACTGCTTTTATGCAGGAGAATTTTCAAGTTTCATAAAGTGAAAAAAATCAAATTGTTCTTCTTATGTTCTATTCCTATTAGAAAGCAGAATAAAGATTTCATTCTGTCATAAGTTTCTGAAAAATTTAGTACTTCTTTGAAACTGAATGGTACAGATAGAGCTGATACATACAAAACTTTGTATATGAAATTGAAATTTATCCTGTAAATGGAGAAAACATCTGGGCAGATTCAAATGAAAACAGAATACCACAATCAGCTTACAATACAAGCCAATTCAAATGGAAAGAAGTAATTCTCAAAAAAGAAAACCCATTTTGAGAATAAAAGAACATGCTCAAAAACCTACAACTTGTTCTTAATGACATTTCAGTTTTCATTCGCTTTATAGCAGCCTTCTACCCAGGAGCAAAGATTAATAGGCTACCCCTTATTCCCTTGATTTTAGCTGTTTCCTTAACTATGACTCTCGGGGTGGAACTCATAAACAAGACAATAAATCAGAAAGTACAAAATAATAAAAGAAAGATGAAGAAAAGTATGCTGAAAACTCCCTTTACACACATCCTTAATAATTGATAAAACATACCTAGTTTGCTGAGACCAGTTATATATTTTTTAAAGATAGAAACATTTGCTCCTGGCTTTCCCTGTGTTTATGTAGAGCTACCTCTTATTTTCTATTAATGTTGTGCTCTAGACAATTTACGTAAGATAAAAATAAATTGAGATTGATTTTGGAAATATTCTTATGTGCCATGCTCTGTGCAATTTGAAAGCAATGTGTGACTTTCTTGACTGAAGCCACCCTTTATGTAAACTTCATCTTTTGAAAGAAATACACTTGCATTACCCAAAAATACGTTGAATTTAGAGTTTCTCCTTACATAAAGCTAAAGGCAAGCATAATTTGTTACTTTCAGAACATGAGTGTCAGGCTTTTAAGTTTCTCTGATTGCTATTGACCATATCTCACTCAATTTTTTCTTCTTGTGTCAAAAAAGAAAATTGCAACAAATTTAGTTAACTCCCCGAACAGCGTTGTTTTGATATGCATGATAAAAAGGTCTCCTCTACTCTATCGTTGGCAAGAAAACTAATTTTGAAATGACCACAGTTGTTTGCTCCTTGTGCATAATTTCCCCAACCCTTTCCCCATCTATAAGTTAACGTCCTCTGCTCAGCTCGCAGGAACACTCACTCTGTTTTCTAGAATAACAAATAAAAGCCAACTAAGATCTTTAAACTAAATTTGTAGGAGTTTTGTCTTTTGATAAAACTTTGGAGACACTATTGGCAGGTTGGGATTAAGGGATCTTTGGACCAACCTGGGTAGTTGGTTAAACTTGCTACTAATCAAAAGTATGAATGCTGAGAGTTTTTAAAAAGTAGCTCTGAAAAAAATAAATAAATAAAATAAAAAGCAGCTCCAAAAATGATGTACATTTACTTTTGTCCTATTGAACGTGACAGATAAACTGCAATAAGTCAAGCTCATTTATTGCCTATTCACACCTCAATTAATATAATCAGGAAGGGTCTGTAAAATGCAGGCATGATATAGATATTTTATGACAATGCAGCAGTTTTCCTTCAGTGTGTAATTAGTTTCTTCAATTTTTATTTTTAACTCTGTTTTTCTCTTTTGAGTTGAAAAGTTAAAAAATAATTTTTCAACCTGAAAATGTCCTTATGTAAACTGTAGTAATTGTGTATAAATAAATGAGAAACTACACAGAAAAGTTTGAATACATTTTTAGGATTGTCATCCATATTTTATGTGAGTAAGGGAAAAACATGTTTTTTCAAAAATTTACTTTTCAACTGTCTATATTATTTCCTTTGCTGAAAGCTTTTGATCATATTATGCCAATCTCTAAACACTTTTCCTTCTATTTTTTGTAATCAGTTGCTTCATCTTCATTCAACAATGCTCATTCTGTTGCCAGATGTGCCAGATCCAAAGAGAATTGCTTTGACTCTCGTTTAGAGTGAAAAAGGATTTATTTATCTTTAATATTTGTGAAGCAGTTTCACATAAAATATGGAGTGATGATGGGTATGGTAATAGTCAGGTGAAGCAAAAATCATTTTTGTTTCTTCATTTATGTGGGAATTGGTCATGATTCTGCAGAATTCAATTCCCTTTTCTTTGAGGGAAAATACTCTGAATTTTTCACATACTAATAAATTTAACCTCTGCTTGACAAGGAAGTAAAACGTTAACTCCCTCAGAACTGTGACATCTCCCTCTTCTTCAAAAAGGGATTCCACGCTGTTGATTCCTGTTGTTCCAACCCCACCAGAAAGTCCAGATAAAGCTCTCTGTAATAACAGATATTCAGGGCACAAAGTCAGGCATAGAGTAGACAACAGTTTCAAATCAACAGTCACCCACCACCACAGATGGGTTAAACAGCAGAATAAGCATAATTTTAAAATGATAATTATTGATTTGGAGATAAATCTAAAGAAAGCATCCAGTAATACAAAAAGATAGGACTTGGTAAACAGGAAACATTAATGAATTGATATGAAGATTTAAATGAACAGGTGACTCATTTCTATTCCTAGAGAAACAATATGGAAGTAGAGATAATATTAAAATAGATGGTACATACTATTCAAGAACCATAGTAAACACTGCTTGTAGATTATACCCGAAACCTTTATATCTATTTATAAAACATCAAAGCTTTTCTATACATTTTTACTAATGACTATAAAACAGGCACAAAACTCCACTGTATTTCCTGTACGTCAGATACTTTCTATGCTAATTAATTTTTTTAACTAATTTAACCTCAAACAACCCTATGAGTAAGCATGTCAGGAATCCACATATTCAAGAATCACAATAAGTATCACAAAGCATAAGCACAAAACACACATCTAGCCATGCTAGAATGATGACCTGGAGAGATTTAAAGCGTCATTCTGCCAGATTAGAAATTCTTAAGGAATATAACAGTTTTTCTCTTCATTACAACTGACACTAAAAGAGAAGCTTCTATATTTCCCCCTCCAGGTGATTAATTTGTTTTTCTTTCTTTCTTTTTTTTTTTTTTTTTTTTTTCAGTATCAGAACCTCAGGACCTTGCACTTGCCAGGCAAGCATTTATTCCACTGAGCTATCTCCCTGGCTTTTATAGGTGACTAATTTAAAAGGCTGTTTCCAACCTCAAGATAAAAAGTTTATGTCTTTAGATAAAACAATAATATTTCCTAAGATTTATAATGATAATTTTAAAGATTCCTTAAAGTTCTCTTCCTAATGAAGTTGATTGCCTTATAGTCATATGTTAAGTTGTTACAGAAAAACTTTGATGTTTTGCAAACAGATATAAAGGCTTTGAGTATAATCTAAAAGCAGTGTAGTTTTAACAGTTACTTGATTTTGGCATCAATGCAAATGGTGGCAGGACTTCTGGAAGCTTCCAAAGGGGTGTGAGCTATGATAACTTCTCATATTTGATTCAATTTATCCAACAAAGGCAAGTTATACCAAACAATTCAGATCAACCCAAAATGATTTTCAGACTTTATTTGTTAATATTAGTTGGCTCCATCCAGATTTTGGGCTAATTTTTATGTTGTTATTGATAGTTATTATCCTTCAGGTAAGTTAGATTAATTTGCTTGTTTTCATAAATGGGTCACGTTAAGAGAAGGGAGATTGGATGATGGTAACCTCCTTCAAAATATAAGATACAAGTTTCTCATTGTACAATCAAAATTAAATTAAAAAAGCAAAAGGGGGGATCAATTCCTTTCACTTCACTTGTTAATGTATACTATTAGATTTTTAAAATTTTAAAAAGATGAAAATACAGCAGCAGAAATCAGGTAGAGCTACAAGAAGCTAATCTGGAGGCCAGGATATCTTTGTGTTTCCAGAGAACGCCGAGCAACCTGTTTGGGTACCAGAGCACGCAGTTAGGCTGTGTCGTAAAACCAGACCTGGAGAAGCTGATAATGATGAGGCTACACTGAACCTTGGGCTACTGAAGGAACTGACAAAATAAAAATCTAAGGCCTAAATAGGCAGCACACTATCTAGAGATAACTGAGCTGAAGTTTACCAGTATTCTTAACACAAAAGAAAATACAAAAATAAAAAGTCTATATTAATAATATATGAAAGATTCTAAACCTTCCAAGTTTTTCTGATAAGAGATCTCTACTAACTGAAAAATTACAAAATCTGATTAGCCTATTTATAACTATACATTTCTAAAAATTGCAATAGAATTAATAAAGTTCAATTTGGTCAAAAATATATTTGAGTGCACTCTGATTTTGTAAAGATGTTTCTGTGTTTTGTGTATTTGTTTTTTAATTTTTTATTTTTTGGCCAAACTGGGGATTGAACTCAGGCCCTTGTGCTTGCCATGAAAGCACTTATTCCACTGAACTATCTCCTTGGCCCTTACACAGTTGTAGGTTGTTTTTTTTTTTTTTTTTTTGTGGTACCAGGCATCAAACTCAGGACCTTGTGCTTGCCAGGCAAGCACTTATTCCACTGTGCTATCCTAGCCCCATTATTTTTCTGTATGTATGTCATTCTGTGAACAACTGTTCCTCTTTTTATTTGAGCTCAACAACTTTTCTTATATCATTTGTTCATAATACAGTTCTCCTGAGTTACCAGCCAGTCTAAATGATACCAATACTGGTTTACTCAGAGATCATCAAAACTTTTCTCATAATTAAACAAAAATTCTTTAGTGTGGGGAAAGATTATTGGCAAGACTACAACTGATGAATAGGGACCTGGCCAACTTTTGTTCATTAATAAAAAGCTCCCAATAATCTCCATAATGTCTTTTTATTCTTTTCTTTTTTGTTGTTGTCAGAACCAGGGATTGAACTCAGCCCCTTGCGCTTGCCAGGGAGGCACTTATTCTACTGAGCCATCTCGACTGCCTTCTCCATAGTCTCTTGTGAGACATCTCAAATAATTTGGTCATGCAAAAAAAGAAAGTTTTTCAGAAAAAATTACAGTAAGATGTCCTCATAAAAGACGTTCTTAAAGAAACAATAATTTTCACAACTGTATGGCAATTCATTAGTGTAAATTTCAAAGTGTAGTATATGTATTCATGATCCTGGATGTACAAAGTGTAAAACAAGTCTTGCTTATGGTGATAAAACTTTTCGGTCAGATTCACACCTTTGTTTGTAACAAAAAAAACTTGTGTACATTCCATTAAAAGACAATTAGGGGAAATCTTATGTAATAGATACAAAAGTTTGTTTAAAAGATTATATTATGTCAAGATGAAAAAATTTAAATATGTCACAAAATGTCATAATGATTCTTATGCTACAATGCTATATATGATTTTGATCTCTAAATTTCTGTGCAAAAATATGCAGCTATTGTATGTTGACATTCTTTAGAGATCTAAATATTAGGATATCCAGATTTGTTAGAAAACAGCATTTCCATTTTATGTTTAAGGTGTTTGATATTGAGATATGATAGTAACATTAAGCTTACTACCTCCATTGTAGGATAATGTCATTAAGCTTCTCTGCTGGATGTTTAACACCTGAAATTTTGAGACAAAGAATAGAGAAATAGATGAGCTAATTGAATAGTCAGTATTTTTCTACTAGCCCTCCAAGGTCAATGGGGACTTAGAACATAAGTAAACTTGTGCTTTAACAATTTGTAACATGGTTGGGTCCCTGATCTTCTGATCAAGGAGATTATGGGACCACCGAGGACAGTTGATTCCATGATGTATAGAGTGCCTGAGGAGAGCCGTCTGGTAAAGATGGCTTTCACAAAAAACATCTTGATCAAGCAAGGGTCATGACTCATCCAGATGGCTGACACTGACAGCAGATCTAAGCAGTGTTGTGCTCAGTTCCAAGATAAATCCTGAAGAGATTTAACTGATCTTGATAGCAGGAAATTAATTTTTCTATTTTCAAGTCAACAGTTAACCTGGTTTTAACCATCCAGCAGAAAAGTTTAACTATGAAATATGAAAAACAATGCCATAATAATGTACTAGCTATAAAAGTCACACACCCATAACAACCTCTGGCAATTTCCAGCTGTATGATAGCTCACTACTTTTATGGATTATTGGACCATGTAAGGATAAATTACTGAATACATGCACCAAAAATCTTTGGACTGAGATCAAGAATGAAAAGATCTTCTGCAGAGTTTTCCAAACACATCTTCTCTAACTGCAGCACAACACTCATCATTTACACAACAAAATAGTAAAGGGAGAGATGTTGGGAGTGGCTGAAGCTGGAAATCGGTCCTGTGTGAGAGCAAGGAAAGGCCCCAGGGCTTAGAGCAGTCAAGGTACCTCAGCCTTGAAAGCAGCATTCTTCCTGGACAATTTCAGGTATTAGTCACTAGGAAACCTTGCATCTTGAGATACTAGCTTTGCAAACACATACATCAACACCCCTACTGTATTTCTTTGGGTCTTTGCCCATCTTCCGAACAGACCTTCACCTGAACCCAGCACTTGTTTCATGTTCTTTTCTTCATTCCTGCTGCCATTTCTCCCCAGGTACACCAAGAGACCAAGAAGTCCTCACAACTTTGAACTGAAGGAAAAGGGGAAGAACTCAGAAGCCAGGACCTCCTTTATTCCCGCCAATAGCTGCAGTATTTTATCATGCAGTCATCTACCTTTAAAAGTAAATCACTAACTTCAGAGCAGCCTCAAGAGAAGAGAATTTATTAAGCATGGGAGCACCAGAAGATGGGGTCCACTAAAGAGAATCTTAGAGTTTTTCTAGTGCAAGTAATAGACACAAAATATAAAACAGCACAGTAAAGGCTAGTGAGATAGCTCAACAGATTAAATGACGGCTTAAGCAAGCCTGAGACCGGGATTGGATCCCCAACATCACATGCTACACTGGCTCCACCCCCGGGCACACTGAGCCAACCACCAAAACTGGGTATGGTGGTGCATGCCTATAATCCCAGCACTGGGAAGGCTGAAAACAAGAGAATCACTGAGTCCAAGCTGTGTAGTGAGACCCTATACCAAATACACACACACAAAAAGTATAGAATAAGGGAAGGAATAACAGAACAGAAATAAAGGAAAGAGACTTAAGAGAAGCATACAAATCATTGGCATAACTCTACTGGAGTTGGCATATTTCTGAATTAGATGATTAAATTGTAAGAGTCTATTGTGTTTTATAACATTAGGGCTATAGGCTATTTCATATATATATATATATATATATGTATATATATATATATATATATATATAGAGAGAGAGAGAGAGAGAGAGAGAGACATTCAAAAAGAAAATCATCACTCAAAATGAAATAATTTTGCCTATATTACATCGACCTTCTGTAACCAGATTTTATTGAAAATTAACCATTGTATTTCACATGATTTTTGAGTCCTTTGGGAAAGTGGCTTTATCCTGGTGTGTATTCAACTTACCTGTATAAACTGAATGGTGCAATTTAATTCTATCTTTACAATAAAAGGATTGTGAATTTATTTTAATGTATGATTAATTCTATCCTTTAAAGATTTTTAAGTTTCTATGTAAAAGTATTCTTTGAATTTATTAGTAGAAAATATCAGAGCTGGGGATGTACCTCTGAGGAACAACACCTACCTGAAAAACCCTAAGTACTGAATTTGATTTCTAGTATCAAAAAAAAAAAAGAAAGAAAAGAAAAAGAATGAATGAAAGAGGAAAACATTTTTGTAAATGTGGGCTCACTGCTTGAATTATTCCACTGCAAACTCTACCTTAAAAGTGTCTTCAAGTTAGATCACGATTGCTCTACCCCACACTCCAGCAGCCTGGTGCTCAAGCCTGACACCATCAAGGCAGTCAGTCTTCCATAAGGGCAAGGTGCTAGCACAGTAGGGCGAGGACAACAAAGCCATCCCCTTCCTGCGGGCAGTACTGAAGCTGGAGCCCTCCAGCAAGAAGATTCACAAGAGCTCTCGAAGCAGGCAAAGAAGCATGCAGTGCAGTGGATTACAGAAACTGCCCTGTGCTGGAAGATGCTGGGCAAGTCCAGCCAGCTGTCTCCCAAGTGTCCCCGCAAGGATGTCTGGCCCATCCCATAGAAGTGGCTTGGAGGATGTAGCTCTCTCTGTGGTCATCATTGCCAAGAACTGACCATTGAGGTGGCCACCACCCCCTCTGCACACCATGGATCCTACGCAGCCCCCCCCACTGCCTGTCTACTGAACACCCTGACCTAGCCCATCCCCCAGGCCAAGGCAGCAAGAATGGGGTCTCATGGTTTATCAAATGTGGGGTTGTGGCCCCAGGAGGGTGGCAAGGCACCGCCCAGTGGAAGGGTGCATGGGGGTGCTGCTCCTCAGACCAGCTTCCCGCCCATGCCCACCCCGCAACCTGAGGGTCAGGCCTGTTTGTCCTCCAGTGGCCACTCTCCCCCAGCACCACCCTCCTGCCCATTTGCTGCCCTGTCCAGTTCCCCATAGTAAACAAAGAAACTGGTTTCTATCGATGTGACATGTAAGGTTTCTCCTTCCTATCCATGCCTTTTATTTATTTTTTTTTGATATTGTAAGAAATTTAGTTTTATTTGAATTTTAATTCGGCAACATAAAACAAGATAATAACAATTCAAGACTGTTTCCAATTAAAGATATTTGCAAGTACAACTAAAATTTTATGCAAATAACATCATTATCATCATTATTCTAATTTCCTATTTCCCTCTTAAGAAAAGCAATGCAGTGGTTCTTCCTTTTCTAATTCATTTCATTTTTACTTTTACTTACTTTTTTCATTTTATTTTATATATCTCTAAATTGATATTTCCAGAAAGCCACATCATGTGAAGCTCATTGAAGATTCTGAAAGATACATAGATTAAAAAATAACTGAAAAGTTTAAGATGTACAAATTTATACAAATATAAATTTATATGTAAAATTATCTTAAATTATCCTTTGTCTTCTAACCCTACTCTCCTGTGATAACATATTATAAAAATTTGACATTTGTTGTTTTAGAAATTTTCTAATTCTTTTTATTATTATTATTATTTTTTGGTGGAACCAGGGATTGAACTCAGGCCCTTGCGCTTATCAGGGAAGCGCTTATTCCATTGAGCCATCTCTCCGGCCCCTATATCTTAGAAATTTTCTATGATAATAACATCTTTTTTCTCCTTTTATGCACAAACTTTAATTTTGCTCTAGCAGTTTTATCATATGCAGCAATATTGCTTTAGCTTGTAACTGTCATTTGCAAGTTTATAATTTACAATTTTTATTTTTATTAGTATATATTTGAAGTACATAATGATCACATTCACTCTGGGGATGAATACATGCACAAAACACATCTTAATTCTTTAAAATTTATATGTTTTCATATATAAAAACTTGGATGAGTATATTGATCCTTCTGCTTTCAGCCTTCCCAGCACTGGGATTACATACATGTGCTACCACACCCAGACTCAGTAATCAGCTAAGGGTGCCTGGTGGCCTGGCCAGTGCGGCATGGGTGCCAGTGGCCCAACCACAGTCCCTATAATTGCCTAAGCAGGTGTTTAGTCTGCTGAGCTATCTCACTGGCCCTCGTATCACAGTCTTGATTTTCATTCAACATTGTGGCCCAACATTCTTCCACACTTGTATGTGAAGTTTGATTCTTGTTGTAAGGAAAAAAGTCCATATCTATTGGTCATATCAACTGAGGCCTAAAATTTATGAAGCTTCTCAAGGACAATGTTAATGTGTGGAGTTTCTGGACTGTAGGTAACATATATAGTCAATTTTGCATGATAGTTTCAATTTTGCCAAATTGTTTCAAAGTAGTTTTCCATCTTCCATACACAACAGTGCAGTTTGAGGACTGTTACTTCTCACAGAATCATCTGCATTTGCTAGAGTGAGGCTCTTGATCCAATAAGTGTACTACTAGTGGGTATTTTGCAGTATTAAATGGCACTACCCTAATAACGAGTAGCGTTGTACATCTTTTCTCATATTTATTTATCATTTGTATTTCCTTGTTTATGAAATGGTTGCTTATGTCCTTTTTTCTTTTTTCATATTTTCTTTTTAAAAATTAAAGTCATTTTTAAGCAAAAAAAAGGAAACATGGGGGCATATAATCACAGTTTGGAAATTTGCCTTTATACAGTTTCTTCTCAAACAACACAATCATCTTTATATGACTGAAGGCCTAGCTCTGCATTAATCAGTGTTTTGTTGGATGCATAAAATTTCCATGGCTGGATAAAAAAATTTAACTGTTTTCCTATTGATAATTTAGAATGTTATTTATCAATTTTCATTTATAAGTATTTATTATTTGTAATAATTAAAATTTATTTTTGAATATTCAAAATATGCTACTATAAACCTTGTTGGCAGAGGATTTATTATTTAATTCAATTATTTGATGAGTAATTAATAGCTCAGAAAGTATTTACATTTTTTATTTGTTTCCTTATGTCATCATAGCTCCCAATTGCCAGTGACAGTCCTTATCTCATTGCACTGTTCTTGAGGTGACTATGATAACTCTTATTAAATTAGGACCTCATTGAAAGGTTGTATATTTTGATTTTCACTTTCATTTGTTAATTCAATTATTGTTAAATACTAGCTACAATGTTTGGACTAGTATGATTTGAATACACATGAACAGCTTAATAAAATATCAAGTAGACATAAATATTTTGTTTCTTTCAGCACAAATACTGTGATAAAGTAGGTTAAGCATACTTACTTTTCTCAGACAGTTTTGTATGTAAAATAAAGAATAGACTTGTTTTCTTATGAAAAATAATGAGTAGCAATCATTTTAATTAATTGCAATGTGGCTCTTAAAAAGAACTTGGGGCCTAATTAGTTATACTCTCACGTGGGTATTTTCCACATGAGTGTTCTATCAGAAGTTGCAAGCCAGTTACTCATTTCTGATGCATATGTGCTTGTCATTTTAGTATTCCCAGCAGAAGGTCAACCTGATGGCTTCCTACGGAGTGGTCTCACAGGTGCTTAGTACTACGGACAAGTGGGAGAGCCTGTAATCTGATTGCTTTCACAGCTTAGTAAAAGATTTTTACACTTTAGTAGAAACTCAATATTTACTCATTTAGAAAACAATAATGGTGCTCAAAATAATTAGAAATAGGAGTTTTCCCTTAAGTGTGTAGCTTAACAGTGATTGGAAGATGAGTTCCCATGAGCAGCGCTGCTGGCATGACAGACGCTGCTCTGGAATCTGTTCTCTCATTTCAGTAGGAAATAAAATCTGAAACTTTAGCATTCTCTTCCTTCCTAATGCAAATTGGAAAAGTCTTTTAGAATAGACAGGGAATCAGGATTTTATCAATAATCATCAGCTGCATTCGGTCTTCTTTCGCCCCTTGCTGTCTTGATTAAGCTGTATGTCTGTAACAAATTGTACTGCTGTGTTCCAGAGCCAGGCACACAGTTGAATGGCAGCCCTCCACATGAGCAGTTCAGGCTAAAAATGAGAAAGCTAGGTTTCGGAGCCAGTACTGCACATTTCCATTTCCTACTTGTATTTCCTTCTATAAAGAGAGAAAGGATATGCAAACAGGTTTCTAAAGCATTTGCCTATCGCTCAACGGAGTAATTTTCCTTGAGAAAGCTCTCACATTTTCTTCCAAGCGCTGTTGAGCCTGGTTTTTATTTGCCCCCTCTCCCCCCAGATTGAGCCACGCAGTCTCATACAAGCATTCCGTGGTGACTATTCACTACCTGAAACCAGAACGGTAGGCTATAAATTCACCTGTAAAGTTTATTTCATCAGCAATATCATAGGCATGTCTGTTGCTTTTGTTTCTGCATTACACTGAAAATGGCTTTCCTCTTCAATATGGGAAGATAACTTTGAGGTCAAATCTAAAGAAAAAACAGACTATTTTCATAAGAAGGGATATGAAAAAAAAATGTGTGCCCACACCCACAGCTCTAAGGAAATGCCAACCAACAGAGAGGGCACATCAACAGAGAATGCCAGCATGGTAAAGAGCGCTAAGACAAAGGGAATGATGTACAGTATCACGCAGTTGGCAGTATCAATTAAGCAGTCAGTAGGAAAATTTCCCATTAACTAGTTAATTGACAGATATTGGTATATAACAATGTAACTTTAAGTGATAGAGTAAGCAAAGCGCAAGAATTTACTTTGATTGGTGAGCACAGCCCTTGGAAGGTGGTCAGGAAAGGAATATTTCAGATCAGCAGGCTCTGAACCAAATCTGTAAAGAGGAAACAGATGGCAATGCTAAATCCTAGAAGAGGAAACCAAAACAGATCATATCTATTCACATTAGGCACAGATTATCGTTAATTCCTTCAGGAGGAAGATTGAAGTTTGGTATCAGAATCATATAGGTAATATAGATAGATATAGATTATAGATAAAATAATAGGTAGATCTAGAGAATACCTATAGGTAGATATATATTCTCTAGGTCTTATTATTTTACTATTGAAGTAGAAAGTGGGGACCTCAGGTATAGTGGTATAGTGGTATAGTCCTATGTTCGATGTGTAAGGCCCTGGATTTAATTGTTACCACTGTTAAATAAGTCAGTAGATAAATACACAAATGTATGGAAAATAGCTTGAGTTTATTCTCACCATAGTGTGCATGTTCAGTCTTATTATTTCTTAAGCTCATAATGTCACAAAGGAAGGACTGCTGTACTTGTCACATGCAGAAAACTGGTGGACCCCACTTACTTTAGACAGAACTATGCCATCTACAGAAGAACATTCAGGGCTCATCCAGATAGCTCAGAAGACTAAAGTGGCAGCACAGGCAGATCGCAGCCACTGGGGTTCGATCCCCGGTGTGTAGTACTGGCTCCACCCCTGAGGAGCACTGCGATGGCTGCTCAGACTGGGCATGGTGGTGCGTGCCTGTAATCGCAGCGCTTGGAAAGCTGAACACAGGAGGATCTCTATGAGTCCAGCTGGGTAGTGAGACCCTATAGGCCCTGATTAAATACATTAAAAAAAAAAAAGAAGAAAAGAACAACATTCAGGAAAGCATTATATATTATAAAAAATGTAATGTCAAAGTATATGTACAGTTATTCACGAATGTTTCTTAGTGACAGAATAAAAGCATAATCTCGAAATACCTTAAAGTACTGTCTATTGTAATTGCTCAAATTTTCCAAGCTAAATATATACAGAAAAAAAGATGGTCTAACCTAATGATACATACTCCAAAACCTTCAAAAATCTCAGATTAATTTGCTAAATTAAAGTAATTTAGGTCTTCAAATGAAAGTAATATTCCCTGTTAGTACAAAGGGAATTATTATCTGTACTCAGGTGAGCGCTAACCACTTCGGGCACAACGAAGATGTCAAATTTTATAGGAAAAACTGATGCCATGCTAATGAAGAATTTTATGGATGAAAAATATCATGCTTGCATAAAATATTTAATATGTTCTCCTATCAAAGTGATCCTCTGCATGTGTAGTTTTCCTGGGACCTGAGGAAGCAGCACCATCTGCAGGCAAAGTTTGCCAACTTCATCTGGCAGTAGAAAACTAAGGTTACAATGAAGGTTCATATTGCTTCAAGAGTGACGAAGAAGGCTGTTACTACAATCATGTAAGCAGAAATGCCGCCTGGTTTGTCTCTGCTGGCTTTTATCCTCCTTAAACATCTGAAGTGACTCTTTCGAATGCCCAGGGGCCTATGACTTTGTGTGCTTAACTTGATTGCAAATTTGGAGGCAAGATCCTTCCCAGACTAGCAAAGAGGACAAAATCACTATGGCCAAAGGTACTTTCAAAGGCCCGTGATAATGTTTTAATTTCTTTTATATTCAGAATAAAAAATGAACTCTTAAGTCAAGGAGTTTAAGCTAGTATTAATATGTTCATCTTTATATCAATGCAGTTTTAAAACAAATTTTTTATTTATATTTTGTACTGGGGATTGAACCCAGGTCTCTATCACTGAGCCATATCTCTAATTTTTAACTATTTTTGAATGAAGGAAGAAACATATGCAGACAAAGGTACATAATCCCACCTACACCCTGTTGGTATCACTTCAGGCCAGCTGCTAGATGCTAAGGAACAGTACAGGCAGCTACGAGGAATAATCAGCACCATCTCTGTGAATCATAGCTGAGATTACAGCTCTGGATACATTCAATTCTCAAAATATTTATTTTTTGATGTCTGATACTTCAGTCTTTTTTCAGTCTTTTTATTCTATATCTTAGTAATTGTGTGCTAAAATTGACTTAAAATGCATGTTACTGATTTTAGCTTATGTCTAATGTGTACATTGTTTAATCAGTGCTTTTCCAAAGGAAAGTTTGAATCAGGAACAAAAAATGGCAATCTATATAATAACTGAAAAATCTAAAAGTTTTATAAAGACATCTACCTGGCATCATTTCTTCAGCTGGTTCAACAATTTGTATTTTAGCAATATCAAAGTCCAACATAACTGTCAACGTTCATATGGATTTCAGTGAGTTAAGAAGAAGCACCTCAAACACTAGTAAAGCTTTCTTTTCAGTAGGTCATGGAAGCATGACCTCAGATGCTAAATAGGGTTTCTGGTTTCTTTCCTTTTTAATACTCTTTTGTATCTGATTCCTAGCATATGAATTGCATATCTTTGCTCTGACACATATTTACACCATAATGTTCCTGCCTTGAAGAAGGCCAGCCATAGGCTCAATTGTCTAATATCATAAACCAAATAAAGCTGCAGGTCTCAGGTATTTTCTTACAGCACAGGAATGCTGACCAATACAATAAAGCTCATGTGACATGTTGAAGTGTAGACCTGTGATCACAGCTGTCTTGGAGACTCATCCTGGATAATTATAACTTGGGCTCTAGCCTGATTGATTTAGTGACTCATCAGGCTCCTGTCTCAAAGGGAAAATAAAGAATAAGGAGTTGGGGGTGTGCCTCAGTTGAAAAGCCCGGGTTCAGTCTCTGGTCCTGCAGAACAGAAAACGAACGGAAAAAAAATTGTGCTAAATATTTGTTATCCAGCAGTGCTATGAAAAATTATAATAATCTCATTTTAAGTTAACCTTCCTCAGTAACTCTATGAAATAAGTATCACTGATACTTCCTTTCCAAATCAAGGAATTCAAGTGTGTAGGAGAAGAAGCTCCACAAACAAGCACCCACCATGGCAGGTAGGGAGGCAGGGGCTGGAGCTAAGTGAAAGCCTAGCTGCATATGAAGCCAGCCTCAATGCACATACCAGCTGTTTTCCGGCCCCTAGTCTCTTATTGCCCCATGCTGGTAGTGACCCTGTGCCACATATGAAGGCATATTCCACAATTAAAAATAAATAGGCCATGTATCCAGAATACTTAAGATGTGATTCCTTCAAATTAATTTTGCTCAAGCTGGGCCTGGTGATGCCCACCTATAATCCTACTACTTGGGGGACTGAGGCAGGAGGACCACAAGTTCATGCAGAGTGCAGGATCCATGGTGACACCATTTCTCACAGAAGCAAAAACAAAGCAAATTTTAAAAATCCAATATTCTGCTTAATAAATTAATAAATTGAAATCTCTTACTTTAAGATACATAGTTTTCCTCTACCAAGCCATAGTGTGAATCAAAATGGTGAATAGGAAGCTTCCCTCAAAGAAACTGTCAGATACCAGCAAAAGGGAGCCATTGAAAAACAATTAAAATATTGTTGAGTAGATGATACTATACAGTTGATAAAAGTAATACTCTTTATGGTCAGAATATTATTTGAAAATGCATTCACTGCAGCATGTAAGTAGTAGGACACTAGATCAATAATTGGAATTCTCTGGCCTTTGGTATCTTCATTTGTGAAATGGATAAATAAAAAAATAAAGTCTAAATGCTATGAATTCTGAACACGATCCTCAATATAGTTCTCTTTCTCCTGGCCCAATTTAAATTTTCCTTTCATTAGTAATCACATGATTGACTTATTTCCAGTCAAAAAAGATACTTTTGATTTTCATACTGTGTTTGCCTTTATTAGTAATCAAACTGAAGTCCCTGGACATGCCAGGCAAACATTCGCCACCTGAGCTACACCTAAATCCTCCTAACAATGTGTTACTGAATGGTGATTTATTTTGTTTGTCTTTTTGAGACAGGGTCTCACTATGCAGTTCAGGCTGGCCTTAAGTTTACTTTGTAGCCCAGGCTGGCCTCAGACTCACAACAATCCTCCTGCCTCAGCCTCCCAAATGCTGGAATTACAAATGTGCAACATCATGCCTGGCTTTACTGAATGTTTTGCAAAAGTAAAGTACATGCTCAGTGAAAATGCCATCACATCTAACATCCCCTTTTGATAGGTATCACTAACCTCAAATTTTAGTTTGCCAACCTTATTTATATAAATAAATTAAAAATATAAGAAAAAAAACCTCCTTAATAATCATTGTCTTTCAAGAATCATCATAATTTCTCAAGATACAGAGGGACCCATTCTGGGTTAATTGTTGTAATTGTTAAGCTCTGGAAATGATATTGGCACAGTAGGCATATTCTGTATTATTACTGTTGTGTGCTTAGATCAGAAAATGAACTTCCTCATTGTGTACTGAGTGGACAGACCACCCCACACACTGCTGTCCTCTGCAGCCCTGATCAGCTTGGTTGCCCTGGGAGAAGCACAGTTCAGGCCTATCCAATGCACTGATTATTACATTTTTAGAGTTTTCTTGCTTAAGACTTTTGAACTGAATGACTCACTTTTCGAGCCAATTGATGGCAGCCATCAAGAAGGAAGATGTGACAGGTAGATGTGACAGTCACATTAGTTATCAAAGGAAATGAGTAAAACTCAGCAGTAGACAGTGACCCACAGATTTACGGAGAAGCCAAGAACAGAAAAGAGCACTTCTCCTGTTTTGACTACTCCTAGGTTTCCATTCACCTCAGCTTCACTTCCTATCCCTATTGCTTCATCCTTATAACCAACCCTATCCTTACTGAGTTGAATCAAACAATCCTTCAACGTGGTGGCTCTGATTAAGAAAAAGGAAGTCAGGTTCTATCAAAGCAGGACTCTACAGCTAAAGTAGAAAGTAGGGATGGGGAGGAGGCAGGCAGTTTCCTGCTCTTCAGCATCAGGGATAGATATAAACCCAGCGTACTCATCTGAAGCAAGCCCTTGATCAGGCCATGCCTTATTAATTGGAAGAGAATTCCAAGGAGCCTTCCTGTAATTTTCACATTCAAAAAATGTTTAAAGTGTGTGAAGTGGTCTTCTCAAGCCAAATTGAGAACTGGGGCAGGAGGGAACCTGACAAGAACTAATGAACAAGGTCAAGTTAAGAAAACTGCTTTCTGGAATTAGATCAGTCCTGTGAAACATAAAAATCATTTGGGAGCAGGTTTGAAAAGTTTCTTATTCAATAGTAAATATCAGTGAAATCAGCACAACTATTGTACCATTCTTTGGGTGAGGCTGCTTTTAAGGATTTTGTCAGACTTCATTTCTCTATGAACAAGAATTGAGCTGATATTTCCAGTAACACTTTCAAATGGCAACTGAGAAAATATCAATTATGTTGCTAGTCAGCATTCATTATATAAGAATTGATATATTCAAATTAATTAAGATATATTTAAATTAATTTAATTTAAATATATTTAAATTATTGAATATATTTACTAAAATTTTCTACTTTTGGAAGTACTACATTAATTTAGAGTGATGATCAATGTGGATTGTCATGTTGACTGGCTTAGGAACCAACCGAGAGATGCATAAACTGCCCCTCTAGATGTGTCTGGGTGGGTGATGGAGGAATGAATCTCTGTTCTATGTCTGTCCCTCATCCTTTCTCTTTTGGCTATTTCCCTACTCTGCTTCCCAGACACCATGAATTGAACATCTTTGCTTTTCCATGCCCTTCGTCCATGATGTTTCTGCCCTGGAGCCAATTGACTATGGCATATAAAACCTTAAGTCAAATTAAACCCCTCCTCTTACAAATTATGGGTGCAGGCATTGTGTTCCAGGAACAGGAAAGGTAATACAAAACTACCAAATACTGGTACTGGAAGATGTCTGTTGGAATTCACATGGGTAAGAAATCTTTAGAAATAATCTTCAGTAGGAGTTTGGAAAGATTTGAAGATGCAAGTTACAGCAGCCTGGAATTAGAAGACCAGGAAGCTGATAAGAATGTGGACCATGTTAGCCAGTCTCATGGAATTTCCATTGGAAGCAAGAATTCAACCAGGAAATGGATGAGAGCCATGTGTCCAACAGTGTAGAAAATAAGAAAAGAAGTTGTCTCCATTTCACCCATTTATTAGACTTTATGTAGGGCTGAGTTTAAGGGTTACAATTTGACTGAGAAAAGTCAACCTCATGTTCAGGAAGTAGCCTGGGTACCACTGACTTTTTTTCACCGGGTATACAGTGAGAGTCAGAGACAAAAATGAAATTTTTGGAAACACTTAACATTTGGCTCAGAAGGAACCATATGTAAAGTTGAGGCTAAAGGAAGTGTGGTTGCCAAAGAGCTTAGTGCCATTAAAAATACTTCAAGCAGAGGCATCTCAGAAATCAGCACAGCCTCACTCTTAGTTACTTTTCTCATTACTGAGATGCAAAACCTGACACCCAGAATTTAAAGGAGGAAAGATTTATTTGCCTCGCAGTTTATAGAAGTTTGTGAACATCATTGGCTGGGTCATGCCAAAGGAGAAAGAGCTCACTGCACAAAGTGGAGAGGGATCAATGGAGGAGGAGGGTTGCAGGCCACACACAAGGCGACCTATATATCACCACCCTAGACTGATTCAGTAATGGACATCACACACCTATGATCTAGCTACCTCTCAAAAGCCCCACCTGTGAGTGCACGAGGTTTTGGTGGGACACCTAGATATAATAAGCCATAATATCCACCTATCACATGCTCAAAGTTTAAAAAGTATAAATCTGTTACCTGAGAAGACAGCACCTGGGCTTCTGCTGGAAAAGGACTGAAAAAATTGGTTCCACAGAATTCACCGAAAGATGTTCAGTCATTCAGGTCCTTAGAGGACTCTGCAGCCATGGTCCAGGGGGACCCAGCTACTGCTCAAGCTAGCTGCAGACATTGGCATCATCCATGCTTATTGTATAGGCCTGCAAGAGTTGCAAGGTCATGAAGATCTCTTCACAAATCTAACAGTCCTGGAGGGCAGGCAAGGGGTCCTATGGGAACAGTGTATAAAGCTGTGTGTCTGAAACCAAAGATGTCTTGGAGACCTAAAGAAGGTGGAGATGCCAGGAACAGGAAATACCTGCTGAGAAGAGCTCCAGACTGTGAGCAGAGCTAGTCCAGGAAAAATATCATGTGGGCTGCCCTCAGTATGACCATGAGTAGGGCCACCAAAGCCCTGTAGAGGTTTTGATTGTATGAGGTATAGTTGTGTTATATAGGTGGAATTATGACCTTGTTTTATTTGTAGATTAACTGTACTCTAAAGAGGTATGTTTCGGTTTTAGGTTGTCATGGGGTGAGACATGACAGTTAAAGTAGCCTATCAATTTGCTTAGCTTGAGAGCCTCCCAGGGGATTAATGGAATGTACTTCTGGGTATTTTGGGGTGAGCTGAGGAGGTTACACCTCTGGGTCTACACTTGGTCTCTCAACTCCCCTTTTCTGACACTGTTCCCCTGCTCCTCTCCCCAGCCACCAGGAACTAAGTATCTCTGCTTGCTCATATCCCTCAGCCAGGATGCCTCAGCCTTGGGGCAAGTTAAAAATGGGCTGAATCCTTTAAAATCATGAATCAAATTAAATCTCTCCCCCTTTAAGTTGTAGGTGTCATGTTTTATATTTCAGCAAAGAGAAAACAGAAGAGTATATTTGGTCAACATAAATACCTATGATTTAAACTCAAGTAAGTATTTTAGCAGTTGCATGATAGTGCTTTATAAAATTATATATATTGTATCTAAGTTTCCATTATGAGCAAAAAAAAAAAAAAGCTCTGAATAAATTTAACCTGAAATTTTGAAGTTTGTTTTTAATGGATACAAAAATAAGATAAATGAACAATTTTATGACAAAGTTTGGGATATTTTAATATCTTAAAAGGTGCACCTGATTTTTAGAAGCCTTACCAGATTTTTTCCTCCTTTGTAGTGCTATTTTTTGATTCAGGCATTACACCACCGAGCTATACCTCCATTCACAGGAACATTTTTTAAAGAAATGTACATATTTTACACAAAGGGTCAATGAAAAAACAGGACTGCTTAATAACATAAACATTTTGTTTTAATGATAACATGAATAAAAAAATGGCCAAACATTCTAATTCAGAAAGATCTACAATCTAAATTTTTTTTGAAAAATTATTTATAAAGTATACATAAGAAACGTATTAAAGTAATTTATGCTCAAATTCTGAACCACTCATTGTTTAAAAAGTATTTTCCACTTAGGTTTTGAATAAAATATTTTCACTGCTGGAAAACTATCACCAAGAAGTGAGCAAAAGAGTCAACTTCATTCTCATAAATTCACAAAATTACTTTCTATTCTAAACTTAATTATATTTTAAAACCAATAATTTCATTTGCATGAGTCATTAGCTTTCTTAAGTAGCAATTTTATACAAAATCTATAAGCCATAGAATTTCTTCACTATTAGTATTTATAGATCATTAAACTTATTTTAAATGGAATGCTCTATGTGGAGATTTGTGGTATAAAGCTATGAAATGTTTGTGAAAATTTTAACATAGTTTAGATATGTCAAAATATATTCTTGATTAATTATATCTTTTCACCTACACAAATTTGCATAAAAATAAATTTAATGAGGTAATTGATAAAATTTCTGTTTAATACTAAGAAAAGTTGGCTGAGAATCTGATATAATGATCAGGATTATTTTCATAGCTAAGATTTTTTATTTCAACTTTGCATTTATATCTATGTTTTTCATTTGTAGTGCTGAGATTTTTACAAAATCTTAGAAAATTTAAATGTATATCAAGTCATTGCTTATTTTGAATTTCTATTTCTGAGTTTTTGGTAAATAAATCAGTGAAACTTTTAATCATATTCTCTTTAATAATCACATCCTCATTTTTAAATCAATATGAAAGGATGTTAAAATCTCTTTAATTCTGACATTAGAAGCTAATACTTAAAAATTCTTTATCAAATTTACCAGTAATTTTACACTAATTATGTCTTAATTTAGCCTATGATTTGGTTATGGTTAAGGTATGCACATTTCTGCTTAAAAGAAAAAAAATGAGTTTTACCAGTTTATGTAATTTAAAATGCTTCTTGAACAGTTTGAGGTCAACTATGACACAGGATAAAGATTTGTAACTGACAACTGTATTTCTGAAGCAGATATTTTAGACGTGTAGTTGCTGTTGACATTATTTGCTTTTTGACAATACATCTAATATAATTTTATTTTATTATTTATTTATTTATTTAACTTTTGGTGGAACCGGGGATTGAGCTCAGGCCCTTGCTCTTGCCAGGGAAGGGCTTATTCCACAGAGCCATCTCCCCGGCCCTACAATTTTATTTTTAATCATCATCTACAACCAAATTTTGTAGAAGGATTTAGTTGTGTGATCATTTCCCTCAGTTCCTACACAAAAATAGCTTATTGCTAGTAACCTTCCTGCCACTGTAACGATACCAGATATTAATCAACTTCAGAGAGGGAGAGGTTACTTTGGCTCGCGGTTTGGGGGGCTGCCCAATTTGGGGGCTTGTGGTGAGGCAGCACATCGCGATACAAGTGCTGCGGGGCAGAACTGTTCACCTCAGGTCAGGAAGCGAAAGAGAAAAACATAAGGGTCCGATTCCCACGCTCCCCTTTCATCCCGCGCTCCCCATGGATGTCTCCCCGAATTCTCACGCCTCCTAAGTGGCACTTTAAGAAGGTGATGCTTGTCACTGTGCTCTGCAGCAGCTCTGTGATCATTGATGGGCTCCTAGCTACAGGTGCTGTCCCAAACGGACTGCCCACAGGGGCGCGCGGCCGGCAGCCCCCTCTGCGCGGTGTCTCTGCGCCCGGCTCCTCTCTGTTGTCCCTGCTTCCTGGCTTGCACCGATCGAGCAGCTTTCTTCTGCACCACCCTTCCAGCATGCTGTTTCCGCCTTGGAGCCAACTGGCCATGGAATGCGTTCTCTGAAAACCATGAGCCAAAACAAACCTGACCTCTTTCAGTCGTGGGTGTAGGTATTTTGTTCCAGCAACGAAGAAGTGGCTAACACAGAAGGGGCTGGCAATACAGCCATTTGGTGGTTCTCTTCACACATAAACATTATGACTAAATGAGTCTTTTAAAATCAAAATGTTCACCGTTTCTTCCTCCTTGCCCAGAAATAGTATAGGTCAGGGCAATAGAAAAAACTAGAAGAGAACAAAACAGACACAACTAACTATGCTGCAGCCTTTCCATTCCCTTACAGTGGTTTGATCCCTGGAACAGTAAGCAGTGAGGCACAGACTTGAGAGCAAGTTTTCTGCTACCTTACAAGTGGCCAAGGTGCATTTCTCTATCCTCCTGATGCTGTGAACTGTGCTCTTTAGAATCCCCTTCGCCCAGGGTGTCTGTGTTAGTGTTCGCCAATCAGGAGAACTTGCTGGACAGCGGCAGGATGGAAAGGAGGGAGTGGCTGGTATATCCTTCCCAGATGTTTGCAGAGAGATGGACAGTTTCCAGCACTTGGTTGTGAATGAGTCACTTTTCTTCACAGAGCTGATTCTAGACTATGCAGTTGCTCGAGTGTTGTTCAGGCAGCTCCAGGAGAGCTGCCTACAAGTACCTGCTTGGTTTTTTTTGACTGGAATTCTCAGTGTCAGCCCCTGCAGGCTTTCACAGCTGTCCTCAGGTCTTGACATCTGCTTTCTCATCACCAGTTCTTCCAACAGTCCTGCAAGGTCCTAATTATGCCTTATACACTGTATATTTAGAGACATCAAATGATTTCTTTTATGCTGACTGAACCCTCATGATGCAATGCTGTGTGGTCAAAGCACTGAGAAAATATTCTGTTTATTCAATATTGTGAATGTTAAAATATAAGAAGTATCATCTCACTATGTAAATATCAAATCACATTGTAAAGTTAAATTTAGATTATATGGAGCTGTTTTTTGCATTTCTCTAGCAATGACAAACAACTGAGATCATTTGATAGTTTATTGGTTTCTTTCATCTTTACAATTTTTTAAAAGTGATGTTGTAATAAACTTCAAGAGATATCTTTGTTTTTTTGTGTGTGAATTAAGATGTTTTAGGATTTATGATCTAGGCCTGTAATCCACATACTTGATGTTACTCAGGGATGTTTTATCTGTAGTAGGAAGAAAGAAATGAAATCACAGTGAATAGTAGAAAATCCTTTAATCCTTGTTCCTTCCTCTCACCCCACGACATCATACACAAAGGTCTTTTGGCTCTGTTTGCCTCAATATTCTGTACCATTTTCCTAAAAATGCCATCCAATTAAGACTGTACCTAAATGTCAAAACAGTCATGACTGGATAGATCTTGTGAAATATATGATCCTACAGCCAGGCATGGTGTTGCAAGCCTGTAATACCAGCACTTGGCTCTATGCTGAGGCAGAAGAAGCACCGCAAGTTCAAGGCCAGCCTGGGCTACAAGGTGAGTTCAAAGTCAGCCTGAAATGCATAGTGAAATCCTGCCTCAACAAGACCAGAAAAGGAAAGAAAGATCAAAAACCATGTGATTCCATTGCAGCAAAGAATTACATTTAAGAAAAATCTATATATAATAAACCTAAGACTGCAGATATTTACAATACAATGTAACCTTTCAATTTTTTTTCTGTCTCTTCTCCATTTCTCTATATATCTCTAAATTACAGAATAAATAATAACAGGACCGGCAACAAAACTCAGTGGACTAAAGTGCCTCCTTAGGCAAGCCTAGGCAGGCACAAGACTGGTTTGATCTCCAGGGCAGGCTAAATAAGCCAGAGTCCAGGCATGGTGATTGTATGCCTGTCACCCCAGAGCTGGGAAGGCTGAAACAGGAGGATCACTATGGTCTGACACTATGAGTGTCAGACACTATGAGTCTGAGCTGTGTAGTGAGACCCTGCAATAACCAAATACATTAAAAGAAAGAATAAATAATAAAATTTTACATAGTGCTTGCTATATTCTCAGTACTGTTGTAGGAATTTCACAGATACTTGTTGCTACAATTAATCCAATATTACACATAAAGAGAATACAATTCATAGAGAAGACAATTAGCAAGTTGAGCAGCAAGTGTATTCAGAAGCTAGCCGCAGGATACAATTCTTCTCAGAGCTTTTTATCAACCCATTCTCTTCAGTACCTCTTTCTTTCCACATCCATTTTCTTCTTGCTCTGTGACTTACCTCTAGCTAGTAATTCTGTCTTTTATTAAAAGAGTTCTAGACATCCAACCAGTATCCTCCATGTTTGTTTTCACTCACTAACTCAAGATATTAGAAGAGAGGCCAGGGATTGATTAGCCAGCCCAAATGCTCCTTTGGGAAGATGGGAAGGCAGAGCAAAGGAAGGTATCAGCAAAAATTCTGATTGCTTTTTCTTTTTTTTTCCTTGCTAAAGAGAAATGTCTTTTTTAACTTTGTTTTCTTTTTTTTATTTAAGACAGGTTCTTGCTATTAGTTCAGGCTGGTATTGAATTCCAGGCAGCAATCATCCTGCCTCAGCCTTCCAAGGGCTGGAATTATAAGCATGCTACACCACCATGCTTAGCTTACCTTGTTTCCAAAACCAAAGAAATATTCAAAGCAAGTAAAAGTGAAGGCACCCGTAAGTAACAGCATAAAGTCAGATTCAAGGTAAGAGTTCAGGAGATTAAGATTTAGTTAAGCAGGAAATACTTTTAGCCTCCTTTCCTGCGACTTGTGCCTGTCATTCTTTGACTCCAGATGCAGGAGCACAAGTGACATTAACGGGTCTGAGGGTAATCTGTGATCAATCATGTAAAGACTCACCTGCTAGAGAAACATAGGGACACAATCTAGTTTAGTGTTAGCAAAGATGAAAGCTTTGGAGGTCATAACATTTTCTGAGCCATGAAAAGCTCAAATAAAATTAAAGTATTCTATATTTGCATTGCCTTCAGAAAAATTAAGCTTCCGTTTTAATCTTCCTCAAATAATATCTGATCACATACGTGCTCTGTAAATTTTGACTTTTGAGTTTCAGATCATACCCCTATTGCAGAACTGTCAGTGTCAGGAGGAATGCCATGCCCTTCAAAGATGAGTACCAGGGACAGAAAACAATATACATAAATCTATTTTGCTCCTATACCAGATTGGTCCAGTTTGAAGAAAATCTTTTCTCAATTTTCAAGTTAAGGCACTCCAGGAAGCTTTGATATTCATAATCTTTGGACCAACTGCAATGCTTGTGGCATAAAGCTCAGTTTTAAAATAAAACATGTATAGATTAACTTTAAGCTATTTCTGAGAGATCCGTTGTCCTATGTGTGTCTACAGTGAAATTCATGAAGTGCACATTAAATTTTGTATAGTAAGATAACAAAAACAAAAGTAGAAAATGGTTTTTAGCTTAAAAGTAAGTCTTAAGTCATTCTCTTTTTATGTTGGAATCAATACATTAATAGGAGTCGATTACTAAGTAGAAGAGGTATTGAGACTTCACCATGCAATATTAATTTTCCCTTTAAAATTTAAAATACCTGTATTGCTTTTCACATTTGACTCCAGAATATCCAGGGCGGCAAAGGCATACATTGGGAAACACACATCTTCCACCGTGAAGACACTGCTGATTGCAAATGGCTGCAATGCATAAAGCTTTATGAGCATCACTGTTGACACTGAAAGCTTTGCCATATCCTTTTCCAGTGGTCTGAAGCTATGCAGTTGATTTTATTGATGACCATTAATATAGTTATAGAAAGCTATTACATTGCAGGACGTATAGGCGTATCAAAATATCCCATGACTCACCACAAATATGTACAATTTGTGTGTGCCAGTTAAATATAAAATGATCACTGACTGTATAAAAGAAATGTGAGCTATGCATGTAACTGTAAATTTTCTTTGACTTGTTTTACAGTAGAAAAGAAACAGGTAAACAAAACTGTTAATGAACTATTTGTGGCTGATCAAATGCATGCTTTTTCATCTTTTGGACCACACAGACCACCAGAACAAAATGCTTTAAACAATATTTATGCATTCTATGAGGATATTATTAAAGGAAATCAAAATTTTACTTGCTACATTTGAAAGTACTTCAAGTAAACCTTTCTTTTTAAGAGAAGTTCAGATGAGTAACAAAACAGAATGTTTACAATTTTCTTTTGAATGACTTAGCAAAAATTTAAGAGACAATGCTTTCTGGTCTGCATTTAAAAGAGAGTCAACTGTATACAGTATTACTGTATAGTTTGATGAGAAACAACTCTGCTAGAAACTTAAACATATTCACACTGTGCTGGAAATTTCTTTGGAGTTTCTGTGAAGGTAATTTTAAAAATTCCTGTACCTGTCTCAATTTCTATCTCTTGATCTCTAGATCCTCTGTCTATACAAAGAAAATGCTTATATGACTTATAAATCCCTAAAATATTGAATATACAGGTCAAGTAAATTATCACACCTATATCACAGATATTACTGTATTGCTTAAAAGTATGATTTTCTAGGACATGGTAAATATTTTTACATAATACCTAATGAAAACAAGCAAATTATAAAATTAGACACCTTGTAGTTTTCACAGCAATGATACTGCTTCATTGTCTAATATCAGAAGCTTTCACAATGCATGAATAATATTTCCTTTTATACAAATATTCTTTTTCATCAGTGCTGCTCTGTGTGCCTGGCAAGCCATACACCGCACAAACGCTCCAAAGCCAAGTGACCGTGCACCCTAGATGTCATGCATATGAGTGGCTGTGGCACCAACTTCCCAGGAGATGGCAGTAAACCACGGCTTTAGATAGCACAGTCAGCATATGGGACAGTTTTGAAACACTTGGAATTAAAGCATTTGAGGATTTTAACATTTTTTAGTTAAAGGTGTGGGAACACCTCAGAGACCTCAGCCCACAAGCCACTGGAGTGCATTTCCAGGCTCATGCTCTTGGCCTCTTTTCATCCTCCTCTCTCGGGGTCCACACTGACTTCAGGGAGGCCAGGTGGAGGCTCAGACTCTCAATAGTCTAGCATTTTACCACATCTAACTTCTAATCAGAATTATCCGTTTCTAGTTTCTTGGTAGCTACTGACAGTTAATAACACTTGGATATACTTGTCTAGGAGAAGAAATGTATGAATTATCATAGCACCTGCTGATACAATAATATCTAAGAGTAATGAAAACTATTTTATTGCATGAAAGCAATAAGGAGATTGTTATGGGGTCTCACCACGCAGCTCAGATTCATAGTATCCTCCTGTTTCAAGCCTCCCCAGTGCTGGGATTACAGTGTGTGCCAAGCTCAGACTCTATGGCCTGTTCAGCCCACCCTGGGGGCAGACCTGCATTCAGTGCTGGGGATTGAACTGTGGTCTCTGTGTTTACCTAAGCCTACCTTAACAGGCACTTACTACACTGAGCTATCTTGCCAGCCATGAAAGTTTATGTTTTTGGTAAAAAGATACTGTGTGTGACAATTAACATTGAAAATACAGCGTACCTTTCCAGCAGTTTTAAATTTAGGTAATTACTGGTCATCTGAAAATATTCTTAGAAGCTTTAAACTTTTTCCTAATAAGTTAATCTTTGTTAACATTCTAACATAGTATTTTAGGTTTTCATAAATTTCAGAATTTCATAAAATTTTATTTTTCTGTATACCTTGTGATTTATTTATGAAGAAATCTACATGTGCAACTGGATGGGAATATGTAAATACCAAAAAATTAACAGGAATTGATTTAGGATGGTAAATTTTGAAGTGGTTAATTTTTTCCTTTGTTTTCATATTTTCTAAGTTTCCAGGATAAATATGTGTTAATTTTATCATATAAAATAATATTTAAACTTTTGCATTTTAAAAACCTTATTTGGCCCTCCTGAGGAAATTTCACTGGCAAACCATTGAGTATAATTTGAAATGATTTCACAAGAATTAGAATATCATGTCATACTTTCTTTCTTATAAATACACATAAAATTGGTTAGGGTTTACTTTTATTTTAAAACTATTTTTTTAAATGATAAACATGCTGGAGTTTTTCCCGCTATGGCTTTTTCTTAAGGTTAAATTTTAGTGACTATAATGCATTCGGAGACAGAGTGTGTAACGGAAGAAGGATCCTGCGAACTCACGGATCTGACACTGCGCGCCTTCCCAGGCGGGCGGACACTGGCACACGCCGGGAGCCACGCATTCCCCGCCGTTCCTACATCCCTGAGAGCAGACAGCTGGCAGAGAAACATAAACAAGTTAAAATTTTAAGTTAAATGTCAGAGACCACAAAATTTGATTAAAGAGAAGATGTTAAAAGCGAGTGATTACAGGTTCTCTTCCCTTTACATTTTATCAAAATCACTTTACCATATTCTAAGAAAATATACATTTAAAGTGTGTACAAGCCATTGTTTGAATATATTGAGCTGTAATTTTTTTTTAAATTGTTGTAATCAGCCATATTGCCTCTCCTGTATCACCTGGACCATGTGCCACATTACAATTGTTTATTTCAAATAATAATTTTCTGGAAAGAGAGACTTGCTAGAGCTCAGAAAGTAACTGAAAGACAGCAGAACCCTTCCTTGGGAAGGCCTGAGCATTTGAATTCAGGTTGATAAATTAGGAGCTTTCAAAACCTTCTGACCTCTGTTTCAGAGTAAGGGAATAAAATTCAAGGTTCTATTATTATTATTATTATTACTATTTTTATTTGGCAAATGTGAAAAAAAAAACCTTCTAAGGATTTTGCTTTTTTCTCTATCTTTCAAAAAGATGCTTTCTAAAGCAGGGATAAGTAAGCCAAAATTAAAACAAAGAAATAAATGAAAGCAAGAAAAATGTTGCCATCTTCAGTTCTGCTTGACAATTCCACAAAGGACGGAGGTTGTGGTATTTTGTCCCTTCATTTGTGTATGTTTGTGATACACGACAACCACATTCATCCTGGGGAATTACTAGCACATTGACATATCACATCTCTGCTGTTCTCCCTTTCCCCTTCCCCCTAGCCTGCCTCCTGTTCCCGGATCCCACTCTATCCCACAGTCTACCTTGCTGTTTCCTATCACCTTTGTTTTTGCTCTTTAGATTATTTGCACTTTAGGTTTGCCATATAGAGAACACATGTGATACATAACCTGCTGTGCCTGCCTTGTTTTGTTCAGCATATTAACAGTCTTCTTACAAGGGCTGGTGAGATAGCTAAGTGGGCTAAGTGCCTGCTTAGGCAAGGGCAGGGACCATTGTTCAATCCTGGGTACCCACTGTCAGGAGTACTGAGCCCATGACAGAGTCCAAGAATGGTGGACCACACCTGTAATCCCAGTGCTGGCGAGGCTGAAAAGAGGAGGATCACTACCAGTTCGAGCTGCATAGTGAGACCCTGTACTAGATACATTTTTTTTTTCTTTTAAAGAAGGGTGGGGAGGTATTCTTACGTTTGCTGCACCACTTCCCACTCCAGCCGGAAGGACAGGAGCAGAGGCTTGTTCCCACACATTTTCCTCCATTCATGCACATAGGATCACAGACACCTTCAGGTAAAGGATCATATATCAGCCCTTAAACAGCAACGGCTCTGTGATTGCTTAACCGAGAGCTGGTACATACATTTAGTGGTGTCTTACTTTTTTGGCACCTTCTACCAGCGTATCCTTCACGGCAGACACACACATTGTTTCTCATGCAGCGGCCTTCATTTTTGCAGGGAGGGTGACAGATAGCTAAAAGGACACGGTGCAGGGTGTGAATACCATGTACTCAGTCACTGGATACAATACATTGCATTATGTGCTTGTTATCTATGGAGCCAGGAGGCAGAGCTATGTGCTGCTGAAATAAAAGGTCACAACTGCAAGTCATTACAACTGTTCTTCCTCATCATAAAATATTCTGCTGATAGTCTGCTAGAGGGCTAGCAGTTTGATGTGCATTGGCATCTTTGATATCACAGTGCATGTTACAAACTTTAACTTTTGTTTTACCACATTGTGAAGTAAAACAAATGATTTGGACTAAAGCCACGAATATAAGTTGAAAGCCATTTCAAATTAAGAACTTATTTGCCACTGTGAAAATTTAAAAAACTCAATAATTTTTTCTCATGTGCCAAAAAGTATTAGAAAATTCTTTAAAATTAACTCTTGAATACATACTGAGGTCATGCAGAAGTTTTATTTGACCAATTCCTGTGACTCTTTGGTAAAGATTTCTTTTTCTTATTTAAATGTTTCAACAAATGCATTTATAATTGCTTAATAAGCAAAATAATTACATTTCTTATTTAAATACAATTATTTATGTGGCCATCATTATTTTAATTAATGCCTTAACAATTTTTGTTTAGACCACATTATATCTTAAGTAATTTACATTATAGGCTCTACCTACATTGTAAGCAATTGTACTCTTTTTTTTTTAAGAGTAAAAATAAAAACAAAAGCAAAAATAAACAGCCAAAACCAGACAGAAGCAGATATACTTTTAACAATAAATCCTTGACTCTATTTGGAACATTTGTTAGATGTTCAGAGTATACCTAATATCTTCTGTGTACATAATGCTGTTCTATGGAATTCAGTAGTTAATCTTTATCATTTTTTGTAAGAGAATCATTCTTTCATATACAAAAACTAAACATTAGCAGTTTCCTCATTTATTTTGTTGTGAGCCTCGGTGCTGGAAAAGATGCAAGTCTTGGACACTCTACCACTGAACTATACCTGGGCTTCTAAATGTAGCATTTAGTGAATATATATATACAGGCCAAATTGTCTGGAAGTTTTAAAAATTTCTCTCTAAATGATATTAAAATGGATTTTATTGGTACTTTAAAAATGGCTTTCTTTTTTTTCTGTATTTTAGGGAAAGGTCTACATGGTGTTCAGGGTCTCACAACTAGGTCAGACTCATAGTGATTCTCCTGTTTACAATCTCTGAAGAACTGGTATTACAGGTGCATGCCACCATGCCCAGACTAAACTACCATCTCAGTGTGCCCCTGGGGGCAGGGCCAGCATGGATTTCAAATTAATAGATGTTATTAACATGGTTTGATAGACCAGCCCTCATTAGCAGCTGCTTTGTTCATTTTTCAAACACTGTAAAAATTTCCACTGATTTCAAGTGGATTTGTAAATAAATGTAATGTAGCACTTTAATTATAAAAAGTATATAACTGGATGTTCATGCAATAGATAGCTGCTATTTTAAGTTGAACTTTCTTGGGTCATGCTTGACCCTATTTTCTATAATATTTTGATACCTTTCATAAAGCATTTACATAACAAACTTCACTGACAATGGGCAAAACTTTGACAATGATTTATATTTATACATTAAATGAAGTTAGGTTGAATTATTGACTATTGTTCCCAATATACTCTTCTTTCCATTTGTTCCCTTTGCTATGTGACTTTGTGACACCTCCATCCCACTAGAGGTGGAGCTTATTGTCTTATAAAATTGTTACTGTTTTTTGTCATGTGATTTTTTTTTAACAAAGGCCTGTGGATAGACAAAATTCAAGAAGAAGCTCTGTATGTACAAGTAATCATCTTTTTTTTTTTTTTTTTTTTTTTTTTGTCTTTTTAGGGAAGGGTCTACTGGGTGTACAGGGTCCTACTAGATTGGATTTGTAGTGATCTGCCTGTTTACAGCCTCCCAAGAGCTGGGATTACAGGCCCCAGGGGCGGGGCCGGCATGGTAGGCCTGGGGATCAAACCCCTGCCACCTGCGCCTGCTTGCAGGTGCTTTAATCCACTGAAATACTTGGCTGGCCCTGTACAACTAATCATCTGAGTCAAAGTGTTTTTTAGTTAGTATTCAAAATTTCAGTGGCCAGCCTCAAGCATGTATTTCCATTATACAAAGACCCTACAGATCGGTGCACTGGACTCTAGACTGTTTGCCTGTCTGTTTTTCTCTGTAGGCCAGCATTTATGTGGGACATGACATTCTCAAGCAAATAGCAGAGGGTAAGAAGTCCAAATTAACTATAGGGAACATACAGAGTTTGTGCACCTTATTTTTATCAGCAGTAAAATGCTTCTTAAATTGTGTTACATTCTTTACACAATTTAAGAAGGGGTATATTTATCAGAAAAGAATGCTTTCCATGACAAAACACCACAACAAATGCCTATGGCTAGAAATTCAAATTAAAAAAATTGTTTATGGCAGATAACTTTATATAATTAACAATTATGCATAAAAGTATGAATGTAGAGATAAACATTACATTTACATGTCTATATAATTAAAATAATAAATATAAGGGATCAAAATCTGTCTTTTTTCATTCACTCATAATCACAGAAGTTTTAGGGACAATGAGCCCTCACAAAACTCTGTTAGACTCAGAGGGCAAACCTAATATTCTCCAAAGTGAGCCAAACAGTGATTGTAAAAAGATAAGGGAGATTAGAAGGTATATTTAGGATCAGATAGACAGCTCAGTGGATTAAGCACCTGCGTGGCAAGCACACAAAGTCCTGAGTTTGATCCCTGGTACAGAAGGTGTATTTATGCATTTCTTCAGCTATCATTTTAAGCTCTGTTACTAAAACATAGTTTAATCTTATTATGGTTTTAGTTGAATTTCTTTTTCCTTTAAAATTCTATATACAGAATATGCCCCTCCCTACTTACTCTTCAGAGTGTCCTAATCGCATTCACGTGCTTTTTATCCCTGTGTCGTCTCCCTCTGCTCTCACATGGACTCACAAGGGAATGTGATCTAACATTCATCAAACTTGAAAGCCCAGGCACTGAGTCCTTCGGTCTCATTACTAGTACCATTTCCAGAGTCTAAGCTGGCTAGGGAGGTGTAGAGACTAATTCTCAAAATCTTCTCTCTATTCACAGAAATCTGTTTCCTAGGCTTTTAAAAAGTGCTCAAGAAATGTCTTAGGCATCCAGCAGAAAAGTATAAAAATGAAGTATAAAAAGTAAAGCCATATTAATATACTGAGCTGTAAAAAAGCTCAAGTTAACAACTTCTGACATTGCCAGTCCTGCAGATAACCCACTGCTATTATGGACTACTGGACTATATTGGATTATTTTGCTGAATTCACACACCTATAATATTTAAATGGCAATGGAATACCCATCTCTGACAAAACTAAGCAAAAAAAGGGGATATAAATGATGGACCATTTTGTATCTGTATATACAAAATAGGATAGATATGCGGTGCTTTCTCTTAATTCAATGAGGAAAAAATTAAACTAATAGTGTTTGGACATGATATTATGTCTGCATCTTGTACTATAAATAACTACTATGAGACAACAATATGCAGTGCACTAGTTATTGAAACTGTCCTACTAATCAGTTTTGAAATTTTCTCATTGCTATTTCTCAATAAAATTAAGAAAAACAAAAACAAACAACAAAAAAGTGCTCAACAATAAACTTTTACTTCAACTTAATAGTTCAGTGATTCCTTTCTCTATCCAGTAACATAGCACATATTGTTGAGAATTTTTCTTACTGTTTTTTACCTATCAAAAAACCATGACAGATGCAGATTCCACTTTCCTCCTTTCTTTCTCTACAATGAACTGTAATAATTCCTCAAAATGGATTTAGGTGCTCTCTCTCTCTCTCTCTCTCTCTCTCTCTCTCTCTCTCTCTCTCTGGTACCCAAATTGAAATCAGGGCCTTGCTCTTGCCAGGCAGGTGCTTATACCACTGATCTATCTCCCTGGCCCTAGGCTATCTCTTCATTGTTGAGATTTGCCTTAACTTACTCTTTATTTGTATTTTGCAAATTGGCTTCTTGTCAGAAATCTGAACAAGAGAAATTCATTCCTTATGTCCATCTACCTTGTGTTTCATTGAATGATGGTTTATTCTCTGCTGAGTCCCATCCTAAGACTTCTAGCTTACTGCAGATAAAAGAAATATTTATTTGCAAATCAAAGTATTATGGAAGGGAAAATACAACTTTGAGGATTTAGGATGTTTTATCATGATCTATACTAAAAGTCTGCTATATTTAGTGAAATAAAAATGTTATAACTTTAATTTATGGATATAAACTAATTATACTATAATCAAGACATTGCCATTACTTTGATAAAGTCACTTAGCATTTGTTATACAGGAGCTGGTACTAAACTAACGGTTCATAAAGGGGAGAAACACTGCTTCTTCATGTGTCTGTATAGACTTGCATAGTGCTGTGCATAAATGACTTCATAAATGCTTAATAAAACTAGTGAATTATGGGATAAAAATGATAGATTGATCACAAATCTAGCATATTTTGCTGTAAAGATAAAAATGTCGCTACCTTATTACAATTATAGAAGAATTTTGCTTACATTTTTCACTTTGGTTCTACAAAACTGAACAGACAAACCCCAAGGGTCTACGGCCATACCACCCTGAACACGCCCGATCTCGTCTGATCTCGGAAGCTAAGCAGGGTCGGGCCTGGTTAGTACTTGGATGGGAGACAAACCCCAAGGTTATGAGCCTAACACAGTGAAATCAGTACCACCATTTACATGATAACTAAAACATTTGTGACCTAGTTATTTAATGACCATATCTGCAATGTCAACAAGAGGAAGAGGCATAAAAGGAAACAGCCGTTCCACTTTGAAACTTGTCTTGTGTTCCCTCAAAGCTCCACTGTGGTATAGCATCTCATTTCCCTTTTCTAATTCTAAATAAAGAGTAATTACCGAGCCCGCAGCCTGGGAGGTTCGCGTGCGGGCCCGGTGCGCCCTCCCGCCCTCCGGGAGCGGGGCTGCTGAGAGCCAGCCATGAAGAGCCTCAAGTCCCATCTGAGGAGGCAGGACGCGCCCGGCCCTGCGTCGTCCACCGCTGCAGCCTCCAGCGCGCATGTGGCAGATTGGAATAAATATGATGACCGACTGATGAAAGCTGCAGAAAGAGGGGATGTGGAAAAAAGTGTCCTCCATCCTTGCTAAGAAAGGAGTCAACCCGGGCAAACTGGATGTGGAAGGCAGATCTGCCTTTCATGTTGTGGCCTCAAAGGGGAATCTTGAGTGTTTGAATGCCATCCTCATACATGGAATCGATGTTACAACCAGCGACTCTGTAGGGCGAAATGCACTTCACCTGGCTGCGAAATATGGACATGCACTGTGCCTACAAAAACTGCTGCAGTATAATTGCCCCACCGAACATGTGGACCTGCACGGAAGGACTGCACTTCATGATGCAGCGATGGCAGACTGTCCTTCCAGCATCCAGCTGCTTTGTGACCACAGGGCCTCTGTGAATGCCAAAGACATAGATGGGCGGACACCGCTCGTTCTGGCTACTCAGATGTGCAGGCCAACAATATGTCAACTGCTGATAGATAGAGGGGTGGATATCAACTCCAGAGACAAACAGAACTGCTCTCATGCTGGGCTGTGAGTATGGCTGCAGAGATGCTGTGGAAATCTTAATTAAGAATGGTGCAGATGTAAGTTTGCTGGATGCCCTCAGCCATGATAGTTCTTACTATGCATGAATTGGTGACAACCTGAACATTCTAGCCTTACTGAAGACTGCGATGGAAAACAGTAGTAAAGGGAGAGAACTTTGGAAGAAAGGACCATCTTTGCAGCAGGATCTTGAGGTTGAAAATGAAGATTTGAAAGAGAGGTTGAGAAAAATTCAGCAGGAACAACGAATACTATTGGATTAAGTCAATGGTCTACAGCTACAGCTCATTGAGGAAGTAATGGTTGCTGATGATCTGGAAAGTGAGAGAGAAAAGCTGAAGTCCCTTTTGGCAGTTAAAGAAAAGCAACATGAAGAAAGTTTAAGAACCATTGAGGCTCTGAAAAATAGATTTAAGTATTTCGAGAGTGATCATTTAGGATCAGCAAGTCACTTCAGTAACCAAAAAGAAGATGTGCTCAAACAAAGTCAGATGTATATGATGGAATCACAGTGCACTTCCCCTGGAATGCCAGCCCACATGCAGAGCAGGTCTATGTTAAGACCCCTGGAGGTAGCATTACCCATCAAACCTCACACTCAGAAAATGAGATTTTAAAGAAAGAGCTAGAAGCAATGTGAACTTTCTGTGACTCGGCAAAACAGGACCGACTCAAGCTCCAAAATGAGCTGGCTCACAAGGTGGCAGAGTGCAAAGCTTTAGCCTTAGAGTGCGAAAGAGTCAAGGAGGACTCCGATGAGCAGATAAAGCAGTTGGAAGATGCCTTAAAAGGGGTGCAGAAGCGAATGTATGAATTAGAAGGCAAAGTGAAGCAAATGCAGATGCACTTTCTTGCCCTTAAGGAGCATCTGACAAGTGAAGCAGCCACAGGGAACCATAGAGTCATGGAGGAACTGAAGGACCAGTTGAAAGACATGAAAGTAAAATATGAAGGTGCCTCAGCAGAAGTGGGAAAATTACGAAACCAAATCAAACAAAATGAGATGTTAGTGGAAGAGTTTAAGAGGGATGCAGGCAGGCTGGTGGAAGAAAATAAGCAACTGCGCTCTTTCTGTCAGCCGGCCGAGATGCCAAAAGGGAAGAAGGCCAAGGGCAAGAAGGTGGCCCTGGCCCCTGCTGTCGTGAAGAAGCAGGAGGCCAAGAAGGTGGTAAATCCCCTTTTTGAGAAGAGGCCAAAGAATTTTGGCATTGGACAGGACATCCAGCCCAAGAGAGACCTCACCCACTTTGTTAAATGGCCCTGCTATATCCGGCTGCAGTGACAGAGGGCCATCCTATACAAGCGGCTAAAGGTGCCCCCTGCGATTAACCAGTTCACCCAGGCCTTGGACCGCCAAACAGCTACCCAGCTGCTTAAGCTTGCCCACAAGTACAGACCAGAGACCAAGCAAGAGAAGAAGCAGAGGCTGTTGGCCCGGGCAGAGAAGAAAGCTGCAGGCAAGGGTGATATCCCCACTAAGAGACCACCGGTCCTCAGAGCAGATGTCAACACTGTCACCACTCTGGTAGAGAACAAGAAGGTTCAGCTTGTGGTGATTGCACATGACGTGGACCCCATCGAGCTGGTTGTATTCCTGCCTGCCCTGTGTCGCAAGATGGGAGTCCCTAACTGCATCATCAAGGGGAAGGTCAGGCTGGGGCGTCTGGTCCACAGGAAGACCTGTACCACTGTCGCCTCCACGCAAGTCAACTCGGAAGACAAAGGTGCACTGGCTAAGCTGGTGGAGGCCATTAGGACCAACTACAATGACAGATATGATGAGATCCGCCGTCACTGGGGAGGCAACGTTCTGGGTCCAAAATCTGTGGCTCGTATTGCCAAGCTGGAGAAAGCAAAGGCTAAAGAGCTTGCCACTAAACTGGGCTAAGTGTACTCTTTGAGTTTTCTGTACATAAAGACAATAAATTGACCTTAATCCAGTGTAAAAAAAAAAAAAAGAAAGAAAATAAGCAACTGTAAAAGGAGTTTAGTATGTGTGAAATGGAGCGAGACAAGAAAGGAAGGAGGGTCATGGAGGTGGAAGGGCAGCTAAAAGAATTATCAGCTAAGGTGGCCCTCTCCATCCCAACAGAAAAATTTGAGAACATGAAGAGCTTATTATCAAATGAAGTGAATGAGAAAGCAAAAAAGCTTACAGAAATGGAAAGAGAACATGAGCGATTGCTGAATGAAGTTCGCCAGTTAAAGAGGAACTGGAGGCCATCAGGGCCAAGCTTGCTCAGCAAGTCAGCCCAGAGGAGCGCGAGCAGCTCAGGGGCAGGCTGGAGCAGAAGTCAGGGGAGCTGAGCAGGAAGGTGGCCGAGCTCACACTTAGAAACCAGGCCCTCCAAAAGGAGGCTGAGAAGCTTCAGGGGGACAACAGGCTCCTCAGCCAGCAAGTACAGAGCCTCACCGTGGAGATGAAGAATCATTACGTGCCTTTAAAAGTCAGTGAAGAAATGAAAAAGTCACATGATGTCAATATTGATGACTTGAATAAAAAGCTTTCACAGAAAGCAACACAGAAATATACAGAAAAGAAATTTGAAGTGGAGAAATTATTGATGGAAAATGACAGGTTGAGTAAGAATGTTAATCGCCTGGAAACTGTGTTTATTCCTCCCAAGAAACATGAAAAAGAGATAGCAGCCCTGATATTCAATATTGTTGAACTTAAAAAACAACTATCTGAACTTAATAAAAAATGTGGTGAAGATCAAGAGAAAATTCACACACTCACATTTGAAAACACCAATTTGAAAAAGACTCTGAGTAACCAGTATGTGCCCATTAAAACCCATGAAGAGATTAAAACTATGCTAAGCAGCACATTAGATAAGACTAACAGAGAACTGTCTGATGCAAAGAAGAGATTTGAAGACATAAACCAGGAATGTATAAAAATAAAAGATGAGAATGAAATATTAAAGAGAAAGCTGGAAACCACTCAGAGTCAGATCAGGGCCAAGTACATCAGCCTGGAGGAGCACGAGGAGAAGAGGAGTGCTCTGAGTCAGAGGCTGAGGGAGGAGCAGGAGGCCAGTGCTGCCGCTGTGGCCGCTGTCGCCGGGGCCAGGAGGAAATTGCTTCACTTCACACTGAAATCAAAGCCCAGAAGAAGGAATTTGACACGATCCATGAGTGCATCAAACTTAAATATGCTCCTATTATCAGCTTTGAAGAGTGTGAGCAGAAATTCAAAGCAACTGAGAAGGAGTTAAAAGAAAAGCTATCTGAGCAGACACAAAAGTGCAGCATCAGAGAAGAAGAAACCAAGTAAAGCAAGCAAGAGAGTGACAAGTTAAAGAGGGAGATCGCTAGTCTGCAGAAAGAGTTAAATGACAAGCATGTCCTGATGGAGAATGCCTGGGAAACAGAGAGAGTGCTGAGTAGGAAAGCAGAAGAGCTCAACAGACAGCTAAAAGATCTGGCCCAGAAGTACACTAATGTGCAGGCTGAAAAAGAGAAACTAGCAGAGGAAAAGACCAAACATGCCTCGGAGATCCTTGCAGCACAGAGTCTATTGCAAAAACCGCATGTTCCACTGGAGCAGGTGGAGGCACTGAAAATAGCTCTAAATGGAACTATTGAGAACTTGAAGGAAGAACTGAAGAACAAGCAGAGGAGTTGTGAGAGAGAGCAGCAGACAGTGACCAAGCTGCAGCAGCTGCTGGAGAATCAGAAGAACTCTTCTGTGCCCCTGGCAGAACATTTGCAGGTGAAGGAAGCATTTGAGAAGGAGGTTGGCATCATGAAAGCTAGCTTGAGGGAAAAGGAAGAGGAAAGCCAGAGCAAAACCCAAGAAGTCTCCAAGCTTCAGACTGAAGTTCAGAGTACTAAACAAGCACTAAAAAAATTAGAGACTAGAGAGGTAGTTGATTTATCTAAATATAAAGCAACAAAAAAGGATTTAGAGACCCAGGTTTCCAAATTGAATGAAAAATTGGCCAATCTGAACAGAAATTATGATGAAGTATGTGAAGAGGTCCTGCATGCCAAAAAGAAGAACTTATCTACAAAAGATGAGAAGGAATCAATACATTTCAGCATTGAGCAAGAAATCAAGGACCAGAAAGAACGATGCGATAAGTCCTTAACCACAATCACAGAGCTACAGAGGAGGATAGAAGAATCTGCTAAACAAATTGAAGCAAAAGATAATAAGATAACAGAACTGCTCAGTGATGTAGACAGGCTAAAGCAGGCACTCAACGGTTTGTCCCAGCTCATATACACCAATGGCAGCCCCGCGAAGAGGCAGAGCCAGCTGGTGGACACCCTGAAGCACCAAGTGAAGGCCTTACAGCAGCAGTTGGCTGATGTTGACCGACAGCACCAAGAAGTGATTGCAATTTACCAGACACACCTTCTTAGTGCTGCACAGGGTCACATGGATGAAGACGTCCAGGTAGCCTTACTGCAGATCACACAGATGCGGCAGGGGCTGGTGTGCTGACATCAGCTCCGCCCGCCCACCTGCTTGGTCCTGCTGGTGCTGAGCATTCATGTGCAACTCTGCCTCTTCCAGGCCTTACTCTGATAGTATAATTAAAATAAAATATATTTTGTTCCATTAATAGTTTTTTTTTAATTAGATGAGTATGTTACTGAGTTTTTCAGTATCAGTTCAAATCTTCTGTTATTCTATACATGTTGATTTTATAGCTAGGGAAACTACCTAACACCTTGCTCTGGATTGACTACATGTTTTGAAACCTTTGAGTCCCTAATAAAACATGCCATCTGAGTGGGTCTGTACAAAGAGGGGTCAGGCTGAAATACCTTAATGGCTTATTTCAGAAAAATTAATTGGGTTCATGGCCACGTTTAAGTGGATCAGAAGACCCTTCCAGTCCTCAGTTTATCCATGTGCCTAGTTCCAAGGAATGTGTTAGGACTTGGCTGGCCAAGTTGTATCCTTATCGAGGGAACTGAATGAGTGCCTTTGACTTCTTCTGGATGTGCAAATGTGTGTTCTTCTTACACTAATAATTTTTGTGCCTTGTAAAGTAAATTCTTTTTCATGAATGCTTTACAGTGCTAAATTACATTGAGGCTAAAAACAGGAAGGGATGAAATATTTCAGGAATTTATAATGAGATTGCCTCATATCTACAACAGTATCGTAATTTTTTACTTTGTGGTGATTTTTTTGCCACAGTATTTAAAGAACAATGATAAATGATATGCTAGATTTTTCAAAGTGTGAAACAAGAAATGACTGACATTTGCTACTATTGTAAATCAGGTTCTCACTATACCTATATCTTTCAAATGTTCCATACTTATTTATAGGAAAGTTATACTAATGGGATTAATAATGTAAAATGCATTTTTCCTGCAAAATTAGCAGTAGAGAATAGATTTTTGAAAACAGACCTTGAGGTTTTCAACAGAAGTGCAATAATACAATAAATTGCAAGAGTATGTAGATAGCAAGATGATACAAAATTGGACATGTTTATAGTAAATACTCTAATGTAATCAGCTTTTTTATTAACTTCATCTCATTAAATAAAGTTTATGTCTTGTTATTTTTACTAATATTCTGTTTACTGTTCAGATTGAAAATTACTAATTTGTTAGGAAATACCTGAACAAATGTATCATTTCAGCTTAATTTTCTTAAGTTGCAAAATGTGCCTTAACAATCTCTTTAAAAGCATCCAAAACCAGATTTTTAAAATCTTATATTTGTATAATAGGGGAAAGAAACATTAAAATACTTTTCACACCAAAAAAAGAAAAAAGAGTAATTACCATTCTGACATTGTGCACCAAAGAATCCATTTGGACAGAAACAAGTGTTTGGCTTGTAACAGGAACCACCATTGAGGCAAACAGGATCACACAAAGCTGGGAAACAGCATGGAAGAAATTAAAAATGTTTCATTATTTTAAATATGAGTGTTGAACAGAAGTAAAAATGATGCATAATAAAACATTTTATTTTTACTGCAAGTAAAAACCATAACCTATAATTAATCTGACTCTGCCAAATAAGAAAAATAAAGAAGCTGAGTAACTGCTTTGAAAGTATGTTCAGTAAGTTTATAAATAGTATTACTAAGAATGTGGAGTGTGGAGCTCCAGGGGCACAGTTGGTCCATGTGCATTATTGAAACAGAATGCTCAGTGTGTGATTAGAAATCAGAAATCCATGGATAAGATTTAAAAAAGACTCTAAGAGATGACTATTTAATTCAATAACTCTATGAGAATGGTTGGTAAGCAGCTCAAATACATATGTCCAATTATGCCTCCTTATCCTCCATCCCAAGTGTGATAGGGACACTGCACCCCAGCTCCTGGATACTATAAAGCATTCTTTCCTTTGGCTTCAGGACCTTTGCTTTGCATTAAAAGGCACTCCAAATTCTACTTTAAACTTTGGTTGTATTGATTCTCCACCATCCACATGAATACTATTTTTCTCCAAAAAAACTGTGCGTTAATTATATAATGTATCATAAGCCAACCTTAGAGTCTCTTTTTGTAAATTGTATCTCATTTCTCCTTCACTAATTGAAACAAGGGCAAAGACCAAATCAATCTTTTTTCTCTTTGCATTATTCTTTGTGTATAATCGACAAACTATAAATGCTCAATTAAATTTTCACTGAGAAAAGCCATTAGATAGTAATCAATTAGATTAAACATGAATAATTGCAAATACGCTGGCTAAAGAAGCCTGACAATGTGATAAATAAATAGAATGACATTATGAGTGTGTGATTAACTCAGAATTACTTAGAAATAATTAATTAGAATGTATTGTGGTGAAAACATGTAATAAAGGTTCTGTAAGATTATGTTTGGCCCAATCTAAGAAGATAAGACAATGAAGATGTAAGGTTTGAAATGACAGCTTCATATTTTGTATGTCAAAACCATTTTCTTTCCTAAATATAAGTCTTTTGAACATTGGCACATTTTAAATATTTCAGTTTGACAATTTTATTGAAAGCATTTATTTTACCTGTATTACAGGTGGGTCCAATCCAGCCAGGTTTACATTGGCAAACATCTGGTGCAACACATTCACCTCCATTTTCACAGTGTCGGTTACAAACCACTAAGGTCACAGAATAAAAATAAAATTAAGGTAAGTCAGGTGTGAAATGGTCATACTGTTGGCTGTTGCCTTACTGGTTTTAACTTGCCAGTCACATCTGCTAATGAGTAAGATCAGAAAGAAAAATAAAACATTCTATATCTTGGCTTCAAGTGGTCTGAAATTTTTATGTCAATGACATTCTTGGAAATAGACAAAAAGAAAATCATTGAGCAGAATGGTAAACAAGAACTGATCATTCAGGAAAATCATATTCCCGCTGAAAGTAATCTTAAATTATATTTGCCATATTTATATGCAAATGAGCAAATATGAGTCTCTGTTTTCTCAAAGATCATGGTGAAGGTCAAGAAGAAGTTTACCCTGAGAACCAAATTCTTTGTCTTAGTTTTGGTGCCCTCTAGGTTGGAAGTCATCACAGTACATTAGGGTTTGGGTTCATCTCATTTAGCATTAAAGCCCTCAGCTCATCAAGGGAGATGAAAGTGTGCCTACTTGTTTCACATCTTGGTCCAACGAAGCCATAAGCACAAGTGCAGAGATTGCCTGGCACACACACACCTCCGTGCTGGCACGGTGGGCTGCAAAGATCTGCAGACACAGATTACACCACTAAATCGCATATGAATTTTAAATCAGTTTGCAGGTACATAGTGCAGGCACAATGAGCCTCATTGTGAGAACAGTTTGTAGTCATCTCAATCCTCCACTATTATAAATTTCGCTCTATCAGATTATCTATATGGATTCACATTTCTGAAACACCTACGATTGGCATGTTTTGGTTTATAAAAGAAACCTAGAAAACACAACTCATATAGTGTGTGAAAGGCTTATAAGAAGTGGGAATAATTGAATGGAAATATACAGCTATCGGGGTCTTTTAGAATGTAATTCTTGAGTTTATGCATTCCTGTACTAGAAGTAGATTTTTTCTGTGCATCCATAGTTATTTTATATGTTGCTGATGATATTTTTGTTAGCTCATCCTAGCTGTTGATTAATAGCTTATGATTGAAGAATTTTAAAAATGCTCCTTTTATTCATAATTACAATGACCACTCCTAAAAATATATTCCTTTAAAATTTTGAAATAACAAAAAATTTCATAATTCTTTCACTTAATATTTCAATCAAAGCAACGTTATTTACTTATTTATTTATTTTTAATGTACCTACTACAGGGTCTGTAGGGTCTCAGCACACAGATTGGATTTGTAGTGATTCTTCCTGTTTTTCAGCCTCCCAAATGCTGGGATTACAGGTGCAGCCATCACATTGTCTCATTTGCCTTCTCATTTGCCATCTCAGCACACCCTTGGGGGCAGAACCGGCACAGCAGGCCTAAGATGGAACCCTGCATCCGCCTAAGCAGGAGCTTTAATCCGCTGAGCTACCTGATCCCCTAAAGCAATGTTATTTATATGGCTAGAGACAAATTTTAAGAATCACTATTTAGGTTTCTTTATAAACTCTAATTATTTTATATTTAATGCTTAACGAAATTTATTTTTCGTTGTTTTTTGTTTTTACTTTGTTTCTGTTTTTTTTGTATAGGCTCTCACTATGCAGCTTGAACTCGTAGCGATCCTCCTGTTTTCAGCCTCCCCAGTGCTGAGATAACAGGTGCACGTTACCACATCCTGACTTGGTCACACCCGGGGGCAGTGCCAGGGATTGAATCACAGCCTCTGTGTTTGCCTAAGCAGATGCTTAGTCTGCTGAGCTGTCTTTTTTGGGAGTTGGGGATAGGTTCTTGCATGGTTGCTGCCTTTTGCAGGGTCAAGCACTGCAGCAGAGCAGCACCATAGACCCTATTCTGCCCCAGGAATGTCGATCGTCTCTCCTTATTAATCATGGTGGTTAAGCTTCTCTAGCCCAAGGCTGGAACCAGCAAACTCCAAGGTTAGAAGCAAAACTGGGAGGCCTCAGATACCTGCTTCTTCCATAATTCTGGGTTAAGGAACAGGGAGGGGAAGCCCATAATATGCCAGTTCTCCCCATCTGGCACCACTGAGATCTGGTAGGACATTAGTTGCATGCCTGCCTCTGTCTAGAGACCAATTGTGGTAGGCAGCCCTGCAGGGATGGAGTGCTGAGCTCGGAACATGAGCAGGGACTGGCTCTGGCAGAGAGGCACTTCTGGCCTGAAGACTGCTCCACTGAGTGCCTGCAGCACAGGTAGAGGGCACCTGCTAGGGCCATGATGAGGAGGCACTCCTCAGGGTCCTGCTCCCCAGAGCGGCAGGGCTGTGGGCGGTGGTCACATTGAGGCCAGTTTCTTTCACCAGCAGCTTGGCGGTCACCAAGTTCACATCTGTCTGCTTGAAAGCTTCCTTCAGGAGCCCAACAATGACCGCAGGACTTAGGCAGTTCCCAGAGTTCTTCAAATATGGTCCCTGTGTCACCACCTGGATGGTCCTTTTGGGGGAGTTGGCCCAGGCCTGCATCAGCATCTCCAGAGTTTCTGCCAGACCAATCTAAGGCTTGGTGTGTGGAGAGAAGGCACTGATAAGGGCTTGAGCATTCACAACCCCTGCTAAGGGTTTCCCTTTGTCATGTCCGCAGATTGGATGGCCATTTCCTCCTCACAGAGGCTCTGGGCTTCCTTGGTGCTGGCACCCAGGTGGGGACAATTGATAACATTCTCATGGCTCACCAAGGCTAGATTTTGGAGTGCCTCTTCTGTGAACACGTCTAGAGCAGCTCCAGCACACTGACCCAACTGCAGGGCCTGTAGGAGGGCACCCTCGACCACAATCCCTCCACAGGTACAGTTCACCACACGCACGCCCTTCTTGCACTGGGCAAAGGTGCTGTCGTTCAGCAAACCTGTTGTGGAGGGCAGAAGGGGCGTGCATACATGATGAAATCACAGAGAGGCCAGAGCTCCTCCAGGGGCAGCTGCTGGACCCCAAACCCAGACTTCTGGAGAAGTGATGGCAAATACAGGACTGCATCCTCCCTTCCACAGGATGGCCACCTCTCTTCTTATCCTGCCCAGGCTGAGAATCCCCAGGGTCTTTTCATTCACTTCTGTTCCCATGAACTTCTTCACTCCCATCTGCCAGCCTTTACCATAGCTATGACTTGAGAAATCTGTCTGGCCAAGCATATAATCACCCCACAGGTGAGCTCCCAGTGCTGAGGCTGTTCCCGCTGGGGATGTTCGTGACCAGGAGTCCTTTCCTTGTTGCAGCCTCAAGATCCACGTTGTCCATCCCTGGGCCAGCCCTGCCCACCACCAGGCTTCTCTGCCGCATTCATGACATCAGCAGTGACCTCGGTGGCCAAGCGGACAGTGAGGCCCTCACAGCTCTCAGCTCGGTTATCAGCTGCTCTTTGCTCAGGTTCTGCTTTTCCACCACCTGCAGCCCTCCATCTTACAAGGTCTTTCAGCAGCAGCAGGGTCAAGACTGGCTGATGAGAACTTTGCGCAGATCTGCGAAGGCCATCGCTGGAGCAGGACTCGGCGTCTGCGGCTCTCAGAGGACAGCAGCTCCTCGGCCCAGAAGCTGCAGTCCGCACTGGCTGAATCCAGTAACTGGGCCTGCCGAGCTGTTTTGCCAGCCCTCATCTTGTAATAACTTTTGATAAGTCATTCAATAATTTAGAACATTTTTCTTCTGGGTAAAACATTTGTAGGGATATTATAACTTATAATTAAATTTCAAAAAATGATTTTGGGAAATGATTTTACTAAAGATGAAACACTGTTTTTGGAGCTCTGATTTCTGAAAATGGAGTTTTTAAAATTCTATAATATTCTTCTACCGACATTAATGTATCCATACTAATATATACACAATAAAACAGAATTATTTATTAAAATATTTAAAAAAGAAAATCTCTTGTTTTAGGCCAGTAGATGATGGTTAATTTAAATTGTCACCTTCTTCACAGGTTGCTCCCCCATGTCCCGGAATACACTCACAGACATTAGGCTTAACACATCTTCCAAGGTTTCTGCAAGCAGGCTGACATGTAGCTGCATAAAACAGGTACCACGGCTTAGAAATATTAGATATCAAGGAAAATTCATCACCCAACCAACAAATGGTGCACCTACCAGTCTGGCAGTTAGAACCAGCATAACCAGGCTTACATCTGCATGTGTCTGGTGCTGCACACTTCTTATTTCTTCCACATGGACGTCTACAAATTGCTGCAAAAACCAAGGAAGAATGAATTTTGAGAAATACAGGTTTCTCAAATTTAACTATAATAACGTGAAATTTTTTTGAAATTTGACCTTTCTATACAGTAGTAAGCCATCACTATATATATATATATATTTTAAATTCCTTTATTTATTACAGTGTCTCACTACACATCACGGATTCTTTTTTCGCGGGGGTGAGGTGTGAGCTCATCTGGCCCTGCGGGGAGGGGCTGGCATGGCATGTGGTGCTGGGGCTCGAACCGCGATCCCTGGGAGGCGCTCTAGACCGCTGAGCTATCTTGCCAGCCCAAAAATTGTTTTTTTTTTTTTGGGGGGGGGTTGCTTTTTTCTATTTTTTTGAGGCAGGGTCTCACTATGCATGCAGCCCACATTCATAGTGATCTTCCTGCTTTTTGCCTCCCATGTGCTGGGATTACAGGCGCGCGCCACCATGCCCAGATTGCATCGCCGGCTCAGCGCACCCGAAGGAGGGACCAGCGCGGTTTGGGGAACCAAGGATCGAACACTGGTCCCTTCGCTTACCTAAGCAAGCGCTTAGTCCGCTGAGCTATACCGCCGGCCCTGCCATCACTATATTTTATCATATTCTTTTCCTTATATTTGCTTTACTATTATGATACCTGGGGAAAATGTTTACTAGATCAGGAAGTACCACATATGATAATTACTCTTGTAAGAGTAGCCAACATTGGATGCAGCGGTTGAACACATACAGGATTACATAATTATTTGTTCCCTAGGGAAATGAAGTTTCAGGTATAATGAGCTAAATATTAGTGAATAACAGAGACACTCACAATTTCAAAGAGTAAGAAGCCAGGACATCATAAACCAGATCTAATCTACTGAGTACGTAACACTCTGAATTAATTGAAATGCATGAAATTTTAAAATTTGTTGAAAGTAAGAAATTTTGTAGTATAAACACACAAGTTTTGAGAATTATTATTCCTCTTCCTACCAGCACAATTTCTTTAGATGGTAGTAGGAAAATAAGAACACTCTTAACAGCTTTTTTGCTTAATTTTGTTCTTAAGCCGAAACACACACACACACACACACACACACACACACACAAAATAACCATGGTAACAAAGCAATAACAAAAACATAGAGCTTACATACTATCAAAGCCAATCTTGACTTGCATCAAGAAGATAGTGCTGATTATTGTGAAGAGATGGAACTAATATTTGTAAAATTAAAATGAATCAATACTCGTTGATCTCAAATGGAAGGAATCATAGAGACTTACTTTACAAAAATAAAATAATACTCCAGAATCACTAATTTTTTTTTTTTTTTTTTTTGGTATTTAGGACAGGGTGTACAGGGTCTCACTGTGTAGATTGGACTGGTAGTGATCCTCCTGTTTACAGGCTCCCAAGTGCTGGGATTACATGTGCGCGCCACTAAGCCCAAGCTCAACTGCGCTCAGTGTGCCCCAGGGCGGGGCTGGCTTGGCAGGTCCTGGGCCCTGCATCTGCCTAAGCAGGTGCTTTGACAGAATTACTAATTTATTTATTTTTTTTTGTTTGTACTTATTATTATTTTTAAATAATACAAAATAGTGATAGAAGAAAACAACATTATGCATCATACAAGATTTCACTAAACAGAGTAATAGGAATCCAACAATGGTTGCTGTATTACATGATGCTATGTGCAAATTAGTTTCTCAGATTACCAGACACAAACATGTAAGTTTTGTTTAAAAAAAAAAAACAGTAACTAAGAAATTTTAAGGAATATAAGAGAGGAAAAAAATCAGAGTAAAAACAGAAATTGTAAGCATTAACTGCTCCTTTCTTTTTTTTATATTCATATAATTAGAATTCTCAAAGTAGAAAGGAGAAGGCAATTTTTAAATATTTAAAGATATAAAATTTCTGAATTTAGTTCAACTTATAATACCACATTTGCAGGAAAAATGAGCCTTTAGAAATTTAAATAAAATCATACCAAGACACATGAAAATGAAATTGTCCAAAACTTATTATAAAGGAAAAAATGGTTGAAGCATATACATAAAAAATATTAGCTATGGAAGAACAAAATTAAATAGCATTTTATTCCACATTAGAAAGAAAAAAAAGGACCAAGTGTGTAAGAAACCAGACTAATTAAAAGCCTGAAAGTGAAAAGAACTATCCTCTTTGAATTTTATACTTAGCAAACATGCCTTTGAAAACTAAAAGTAAAACATCATATACAGGACTATATAAAATATATTAAATGAACCCTTCTTTAACATGTCATTGAAGATTTCTACAAAACAGTACCAATCTTATGCCAGGTTATACACTTTTTTTCATATATATGTGTGTGTATGTGTGTATAAAGGAGAGGAAAGAAGTATTATAAAGTCAACAGAAAACGGAAATATACTTTTCAAAGTTTCTAATACTAGGAGAAAATATCATACAATGTCTTTTAGATAAATTGTAATTTAAAGATATAGTATAAATCTTAAAACAAAAATTAAGATTAAGTAATATTCAGAGAATTAAATACTAATTAATTAAAATTAAATGTTTCAAAACAATTGAACTAAGAAAAAGTTTTCATGATAGTAAA